>PVJO010018992.1:0-35319 GCA_004026905.1 Hystrix cristata | reverse complement strand
GAAGGAAGGAGAAAACTTTTAAAATTCTAAATTGATTAAGAATAATTCATTTTGATTGGTATCTACGCTATTTCCAAAACATGAATAGATAAAGAAAATGTGGTTTATATACATAAATGGAATATTATTCAGCTATACTGAAGAATGAACTCATGCCTTCTACAGGAAATTGGAAGGAACTAGAAATCATCATGTTAGTTGAAACTAGCCAGACCCAAAAAGTTAAATATCATGTCTTATATTATGTAAGAAGCCAATGAAAGAAAGGAAATAAAGAATGAAGGGAGGAAGGAAAGAAAGAAGAAAGAAAGTTAAGAAGGAGTAAAGGGGAGAGATAGAGGGAAGGCATGGAGGAAGAAAAGCAGGAAGGAAAGGAGAGAAGGAAGGAGGGAAGAAGGGCGGGAGAGAAGGAGAGAGTTCAGGAAACCAGGAGGCAGACATCTGGAGGGACAAGCACAAAGGGAAAGAGGTGCATTAGGATGGAAATTGATTAAGATATGTTAAATGCATGTACCAACTTCCCCAAATAGTCCCATCATAATGTAATATAACATGTACAATAAATAGAAAAAGGAACAAGTTAACTTTTATAACAAGTATCACTGTCATGTGGCATTAAATGTGAAATGAACTTAGAAAGAAACAATGCTATTGGAATACCTTTTCAATCATTTTAAAGTCTTAAAGGAATCTAAATTTATAACACAAAATTAATCCATATCTCCAAATAGTAATTCCTCGCATATTTAATCCTGCCAGCTGAGAATCTGTACAGGCAAATAGCTGTTTAAAATTACAGAAAGTTCAAAAGATCTGTTATAGTCCACAATGATTTTGTAGTTAGTTTAAAAAATTAGTAAGTCCAGTTTTCAATAGTGACTATTTTTGCTTTGAGATTTTCAACGCTGTCCAAATGTCTGTAGCCTCTACAGCGGGACAGATCTTAGACTGTGGTCAATCGATTTATTCTTTTAACAACAGAAAGTGTGTTCTTGTGGCTTTGGTTCTGCCAGCTCCCAGTCCTGGGGGAAACCTGTGCCTCTTGGCAGCACATAAGATCTCTAACATCCCTACATCTACCTTCACCACCACCCCACTCTGACGCCAGCCCTCCTGTTCTCAGCAAGGCCACAACCATCCGGATCTCCGCAAGCACAGGGCTTGCTAGCTTATCCAGGGAGACGAGAGATTTTCATGTTGGAAGCAAAACTGCAAAAGTGAATCAATGCTTGATTAAGATTCAAAAATATATAGCTAGGGATCCATCATAATATTTAATTTGAGATGCAAAGATATATTCATAAGTGATGTATTAGTGATAAGTCTCCAAAATTAATTCAGTTTAATGACTAAAAGCTTCTGAGAAGCCACTTCTTTAGGACTCTGTAGACTTAAATTGTACTCAATTTTCTGTTTGGATGAATTTCTCTTTCTTTACTCATGTTTTTATTACTTTGTTTATATCTGATTATCTCAGAATTCTTTGAGGATATAAAACATTTTCTGAGAGGAGGCTATTGACCAGAACAAGATCAATACCTAAATTAAATTTAAAATTAATTTAAAAGTCACCACATAAATTAATTTCCCTTTCAGTGCATTTTCCCCAAATTTTATTAAAAAATACATATTCTGTTCCTGGGAAATGGAACATGACTTTGTAATGAAAACTAATATCCTTTAAAATAAATACATTACATTAAACTAATTAATTATTGTTGAAATAATACAGCCTTCATATGAAGGAATTAAATATTTTCATTGTCAAATATATTCCTAAATAAGAAAATAAAATGTGGAAAAGAGGGAACCTGCTTTTCAAGAAAAACTGAATCATAAGAGGTTCAGTGGTTAAGGATCGCTGAACTTGTAGAAATTATAACAGATTGTTAAAATATAGCAAAATATAATTTTAACTGATTGTTTCAGATTGTCTGGAGAGCCTACCTTCTAACCTAGTTGACAAGAAAGGGTCAGGGTTAGGGATAGGGTTAATAAGGAAGAATAATTTCTGCTTAAAAGTAATGCATATTTCTCCTATTTCCAATTTCCTTTTTTTTTCAAATATTTCTCCTAAGCATTCTAACCTTGTACTGACTGATGTTATACATAATGGGTGCCCCATTTATATGCATTTTGTCAGAGACCACTTCTCACACCTTTGCTGTTGACTGGATAGAACTCTCATCTGATTTAATTTGGCATCCTTGAATTTCAGTGCAAGTTTCTCAGGTAGCTAAGAAAACTTCAGGCAAACAGAAACTATTCAGAGAAAAGTTATTGTGAAAAGATTGTTCTTAGTTCTCAAACTGAGGGTCATTTGCAGCAGCAAGACCTTGACAAATGTGTGTAAGTCAAAGAACGGTTCGCCATAAATGATTTGGGGTGACAGGCCTGTAACACATTGCACACACAGATTGGATTCCCAGCAGGGCTCATACTGGCTTCACACTTCCCGCCTCACACAAACAACAGTAGGAAAGTTACAGTTAGGGAAAAATTTTTTTTTTTTCTTTGTGATACCAAGAAAGCAAAATCTTGTATCACAACAGAATAAGTGAAACGTGAACTTATAGTCAAATTAGTATTAGATTTTGGATCAGAATCCACCACCATCTACCTCCAAAGCCATTCTCCCTTATACATAATAATATAAGTGATTGTTAGTTTTGAAAAAAATGACTTGCTGGAAATCACAATCTTGGACATTATAATTAGGCATGAAATAGGATAGGACCTAGTCTTTTAAAAATACATTAAGACCCCAAATGAATGTCTTCTCCAAATATAGCCGGGGATGGAGTGAGTTAGATATTTAGCTTTTTGCCCTCTTTATGATGTGTGCTGTCTTTAACATCCAGAAACCTCTCTCCAGGTCAGGCCACGTCTCTCAATATTATTTGAAATCACACACTTCCTCAGGTACTCTTAAATTTTAGGAAGTTTAACCTCTTCTCCAAAACTGTTTCTGTATTTATCAAATGACATAATTGGGATTTAAATAACAATTTATCTGAAATATATTTATCAATATAAAAACATTGTTTTATATACACACACGTGTATGTCTGTTAATATGTTTTTTAAACAAGATTAAAAAAGACCTTCTTGTGGATCTAATATTTACTATATGAGTATAAAAATATTTTCAGACATTTGCAACAAGCGTAGGTGAAATCACCTTGTATTCCACTAGTTTTTGAGTCACAGCTATTGATGCTACTACTGCTCTTTCTTGCCTAAACACTTTATTGATGGAAACATTAAATTTCAGTGGAACATCAATGACAGCAAAGATGTAAAGGTTTTCCACTCAAGTTCACACACTCTTAAATGCAGTTCATGGACTCAGAATGGGAACAAACTCTTCCCATTTCAGTTTTCATATAGAACCAGTTCTCTTCTCGAACACTCCAGAAGCATTCTTATTTTGTTCATAAGTATAGTTTTGCTATCACTAACTAGTAAAATTCACTACAAGTGAAAATTAGGTAATATGCAATGAATAAAAGAGATTGAAAAGAAATTATAAACAAAATAAGGACATAACTGTAACCCTAATTTAAAAATGATTAATAAATGATTGGCAGTCTGTTTATAGCATTAAATGAGACAGGCATGTATATTTTTGTCTATATGTGTGTTACACACACACCTATTTCTATGCTGACAAGGATGCACACTAGTAG
Organism: Hystrix cristata; assembly: GCA_004026905.1. NCBI lineage: Eukaryota > Metazoa > Chordata > Mammalia > Rodentia > Hystricidae > Hystrix > Hystrix cristata. The sequence continues at coordinate 31,630 of PVJO010018992.1, read as the reverse complement.
TAATAGTTAGTAAAAGGACAATATATATGTTCAATTTGTATATTTAATGTTGGTCATAAATCTTCTAGTATCAAACTCAAGGAAATATTATGACAATAAATACATATAGTATGATGTTCAAGCAATGATATATTTGAAACAGTAATGACAGAAAACAACATTTGCTCATAAGAGTAAAGAAAGTTTTTTTTTTTTTTTAACTTAGCAAACAAAAACTTAAGTATCTAACGTAGCAATGCAGAATACTGCTGTGTAGGTATGTTACTTGATTTGGAATTCTAGGTTTACTACCCTAAAATGATGAGGTCCTCTGCCATTTTCTTACATTGCTAACTCAAAAGTTTTCTCTTCGGGATAAAGTGGAGCAAATAATACTTAACTTGAAAGTTGTGAAAATGAAATAAAGGATACTTAAAGCATAGATTAAGTTTCCTGTATGTTTGGCTTATTATTATTTTTTTATCATTATTATAGCTATGTAAAACTATAGCATTTAAAATAAGAATGCAAGGTCAAAATAAAATTTTTATCGTTGCATCTTTGGTGAAAACATGGATTCATATACTCCTCAAATGGAATGGAATTACAAAGAAGTCACGGTGTTATTAGGGTGATAAGATTTTATTTGACTTTTACCATACATTTTTGTGTCCGACTTTTATTTACTGATCGTCTTGATCTTAAATACTTTATAATAGCTTTTCTCTTAAATGGTTTGTCCTATATCCTGCAGAATGATAGTAGTCAATATTGTTGCAATGAAATCTTTTCTTTGTTTTTCTCTTTTATTTCTTTTTTTCCTATTACTATACCAAAAACATTAATGTAGAAAAAAGTGGAAAATAATTGCTTACAACCTCTGTGAATGGTGTCAGTAAAAAGCATCTGCAGATGGAGAGTTTAAGGTTTTTCTTTCCAAACCCTTAGTTCTTGGAACCAATTATGACATAAATTCACTCCTATCTGATTGTGTCTGCATTTGGAGGGATATTTGTCAATGTAGAGTGGGTATTCTTTTGCCATTAATATAAAACCGTGTAATGGTATATAAATTGCTAGCTTTGGGATATTTCTATATTATGCAAAATGAAAACATTTCTGGGATTTTTAACAGTATTCTAAATGGGTTTAGAAAATTGTGGATGTGGCAGTTACTTCTCTAAATTAATCCTTAATATTATACATATTTCTCTATGTGAAATACTGAGAAATTGGGTTTGTTGTTGGAGGGTAAGCCACCTGCCATGGAGGCTATTTATTTTATGGTCACATATGTTAGTGTTAGTTGTCTGGAGGAAAGCCATCAGTTTTTGCTTCTTTCTCTCTTAGAATTGTTCTATCAACACCTGTGTGGGACCCATGCAAATTTAACAACAACAAAATAACTTGGAAGTTACTATCCACCAAATGGTTCTTCTTATTTTAGGTAGATAAATTTTTGTCTGTGTTTGATTCATATTTACAATACTTAAAGTAATGGCTTAATTAATTTGTTTGAAAATCAGTAAAAACCGATTTGCTGGAGGCGCTGACCTTACATGCCAAGATAAGCCCCGTGTGAGTTTGTTTAGTTGTTATAAACCTCAGAAGAACAATTTTATTGTGAAAATACTGATGCTACTTTAGCTGTAGAAACACACATGATCCGGCTGTGGTATTGTTAAAGAATTGATACAGGTACACTAGCTATTAAGAATAGTTGTTTAAAAAATAGCATGAGAATGTGAGGAAAAACCTGAAAGAAGAGAGAAGACAACAAGAAAGAGATCAGTAAATAATAAGAAAAATGAGATACAGCAGAGGAGCAAAGCCTCACCCCTTAAGCATTTGTTATTAAGGCAAACCATACTTACGAACCATATTCTCAACTCTTTGGAAGCATTAAATGCGGTAATTTTATGGACTCTGTTCTAAGATGGCCATTTTATATTTATGATGAAACTTTTCTGTATGTGGCACATTAGATTATTTCATATTTAAGCTAAATGCTGAAGGTTTAGCATTAGTACCAAAAATTAAATTATTCATTTTTTTTAAGAGGGGTGCTGGAATTACTGGTTTTTGTTGGTAAGATCTGTTATCCTTTCAAACTTATTCCCGTTTTATAAGGATAGAATGTGCTTTTTACCAAAAAATACAGAATGCATCAATATCTTAAAGGAGTGTTTCAATATTTTCAATCCAACAAGTTTTTCTCCATTATACTTTCATATTTCTATTTTTGAACAAGTTAAACAATTAGAAGTTATTATATTATTTTTTTTAATTTAAATACTCTCATAACTCCTTGACATTTGTCCACTTATATCAAGGGTAACTTTTAAAATCTTTAATAATTTTGTAATTAAATCTAATAATTCTTTATGTGTATGCATTAATTGCTACAGCTACCCAATAAGCTGTTCTAAGGAAGAAAACTTAAACTTCAGGGTTTAGATTAAAATTATAGCTTCATTTTATGAGGATGTATTTTGAATCAAACTTTAATTTTAAATGGTTATTTTCAAAAATAATCACAGATATTGATTACTGGAGACCTATTTAAATTTTATTTCTTTTAAATTTCAGAAAGAGATAATTTTACAAATGAGAAGACAAATTTCAAAATACACCTGAAACACAAATATAAACTGGCATGCCTAAATTTTAGTTAATAACTTCTAGTTACTCAGTTTTATGCTCTAAATTTCTTTCAAATTCACACTTTCATCAAATATTTGAATAAAATTTCATACCTATTTGATTAAACATTTAAACCTTAATTGTTAATAAAACAAGAAGCATTTACCTGGAATAATAAAGCATGTGCTACATTTTCAAATGTATTATAATTAACTGAATATGTTTAATGTATGAAAATCTGAAAAAAAGTATTATGGATCTGAATTATTATATTGTCTATAATGTACTCACCTTAGAAGCACTTGTCCTAAACACGTGAATTGGGAACTGGAGAACTCTCTGACATAAGGCAATAAAAATGTCATCAAAAGTCAAGCACTGAGCCCTGTATGAAGGTTCTCAGTGGTCTGGTGGGTTTTCCATATCTTTTATGCTGTTAGAATGTCTCTTTTGAAGATAGGAACTAGTATCTGCCTTGTTTCAATATAAATGCCAAAAACATATAACTAACCCTGTGTTGGTGTGGTTTACAATTTTAAATAGTTCTACCAACACTGTAAGAACAGTAAGTGATGTTTCCATTTTATTTTGTCTCTTTTTTAAATGTATTTCTTCCCAGAATAAAAATGCCAGAAAAATCATTAAAAATGTGGCGAGAATAAATAAGTATGGTTTGTAAAATTCTATCTGAACTTAAGTAGTTTGGTGCTAGTCAAGTTCATGGGATTAGTCCATTTAAAAGTCGCTACACAAAATCATCAGTTTCCAAAGAAGCAGTTTTGAGTAATCTTGCATTTTCATTGATTTATATCACCTTCTTGATATTAAATGTTATATGCATGCACACATCCTGAAATAAGAGAGGGTGGTAAATATTCAAATTTCTCATATTTCAATAAATAAAAAAATCAATTCTCAATTATGAGTTATCATTTTCTGCTTGCTAAACAGAAAAAGAAAAAAAAAAAAAAAACTAACCCAATTTGGAAAGATAATTCATTTTTACTTTCTTACAACAGAGATAGAACATTTAAGGTGTCATTTCTTCAAATTTAAATGTACATACCAAATGTCAAAAGAAGTATTTCTAACTACTTATTTTTAATGACACTATTTGCCCTGAGTTCTTCATCTGTTAAAGCATGGCACTGTTCACCTTTAGGGTCTTCTGCTGATAATCTTTGTGTGTGTTGCATTACTAATTTGCTAGAATTCTGATTGAAGGATCTTCAACTTGGTCAACTTCAAATTTTACCTCAGTAGATGATGAATTATTTACATTTGAGCAGTTTGTTCTCTAAGGCAAATACCTTTAAAAATACATCAGTTTCAATAAAAAATTTCTTTGTATATCTTAAATTGGCTGTAAATCAAAGTATAATATTAGAAAAAAATGAAAAAAAGAAAAAAAAAAGGTGTTACGGGGAAGTATTTAGTTTTTGAATGCTCCCTACTCGTCGAGTAGCTACCTATCTTCTCTCTTTTCCCCCTTTTCGCCATCTTTAAATAAATCGTCTTAGTTTTAAAAAGAAAAAGTGTTTCAGGTGTATTTATGAAAAAAAATCACTGATAGTTTCATTATTCTTAGTTTAACTTTATGAAATTAGTATAGTTTCATTCAACTCAATAAATTAATAATTAAAATTGAATTTTTTTATATGCTCAATGCTCCTTTGTGATAAATTACCCATCATTATAATTATAACATTGTTACTATCTCATGTCCAGTTGTTTCAGAGCTGGGAATGTAGGATTGTGTAGAAAAAAGTCTTCAACCTGGGGAATTAGACCTCCCCCAGTCCTACCAGTTAATTGGAGCATGGTATAAGAATATGAGAACCTGCTTCAATATATGATTATCTAATTGTCAAAAATTTCTATTTGTTATTACAATTTATAATAAAAACTTGTTTGTTTTGAAGAATAAGTATGTATGTAACTTTAAAATGTGTGCATTTGTTTTTTCAGATTCAAAATTAGTAAGTAATTCTCAGTCTTTCTGAGTTAAAATGGTTTTGTATGTTTTCATTTTAATTTCCAATCATCATGGGCCAATATTTTGATTATACACTGTTCAATGAGACAAGGCCTCTGATCTCTGTAATTCATGCTGTTTGGGTAAAATGCTCAATAAAATATATTAGAAATTTACATTTGTGTTTAGGAAAACCATCATTTCAATGTCATAAATCCAGTGACCCTAACTTGATTTTTGATGGGTGTTATGTATAATAATAGAAATGATATCACAATACGCTAGTAATCTCTCGCACTTTTGAGTAGTGAAGGTGAAATTTCACCCTGCCATACAAGGAAGTTGTGTTTAATGGAAAAAAAATGCTATACTGCATTAATTACCAGTTACCTATCTTAATGTGACACTTTCACAAAGTATTTTACAAACACACACTTCAATTTCCTCAAATAGAAATTGATGCAGTAATAGTGATACAGGTCTGTGCAGGGCTTAAATAATACATCGCATGTATAGTTCCTTTCACAGTACGTACAGTATTTGGCATATAGTAAAGTGAGATAAAAGCTAAATTCATTCTTCTCAATGAAATAGAGTAAACAATCCCATTTTTCTTAACGATAAAAAATGGCAATTTTTGACTTCTAACATGTCAAGAATAAAGATCTCCACCTAAAAGGAAAAAAAAAAAGATTATACTCTATTTTTTACATTTATTAGATCAGTTAATATTTTACTTTTGTTACATCAATTAAGCCTTAACCCTAACACTGATTTGTATTTTATGCTGTATAGCTAATATCTATTTTTATTGTATATTCTTTTGATCTGTAATTTTCACTTCTAAAATGATAACAATCATTTATTACCTACCATGTGATAATTCTTTTTTTTTTCACTTTTGCTAGAGGTTCGATTTTAAGAAATAGTGTCCACCTTAAATCCTCTCTTTTTAACGGGATGAAAATCATGGCCACTCTATGAGGATAAATGAGTTTTTGAAAGCAGAACACGTAGTTGGTTTTGCTGGCATAAGCCTCTAAACCCAGCTGGCAGGCTGAAGGGGGGAAGATCAGAAATTCTAGCCCTGTCTGGTCAACTTAGTGATTAAGTAATATTCTGTATCAAAATGAAAAATAAAATGGGCCTGGGATGTAGCCCTGGGTTCAATCCCCAGTACTTTGAAACAAAACCAAAATACATAAAATAAAAACAAAAGCAGAACACAACTACAATAAAGCGGTTACTTAGCTCTTACACTGCTCTTTAAAAAAGCCACTGCTGATGAGAAACAGGCAATATTTAGTATAAAATACCATGAATAATTTAAGCACAAATATCTTAAAAGCCAAAATTCTGTGTATAATTAACACCTACAGATATTTGTAACTAGGAATCTAATAGTACTCACAGGGAGATCTTAATTCTAGTGAGTCTCCTGGTGAAAAGTAGAAACTAATTCATCACTACAAAATTAAACAAGACCTAAAGGTTACAGTATTTGTTCTCACAAGTAGCAAGACAACTTCACACTTTCCCTCCAGCCCTAACTAATGAGTCAGGTTTCTTTCAAAAAGTAGCAAAAAATTCACTGCGTTTTGCCCCAACACTATTGGAGTGCACTTTGAATTCAGATGCCAAAGAAACAAGCCCATGCAAAAATCAAACCTATTAGAGTTTCTATTGTTTTTCCCCTGTTATACCCTGATGTTTTTCTTCTAGGTAATTAAAAGGTTATGAGAGATTGTATTAATGAATATGTTTATTACTGGTGCACAGCAGTGTTATGATTTGAAAGCTACCATTCTGAATGTTCTTACTATTTCCCTTCCTTAATATTTTGAGTTACCAAATTTCAAATGAAGAGTTTCAATGTTTTTCAACCACACTATCATAAAATCCAGGCTGTGGAATTATAGTAGTTCTATTGCAGAGTTAGCTAAGCCTAATTGTTGAAGCATATTATTTCAAAGTTTCACACAATTATGTTACATTAAAGAGCAAGGGGTGCTGTGATGTAATTAGAAACAGTGTATTGCTTCCACAGCAAAAGCACAAGAAGTTGCTTCTCAAATTAGTATTTTTTTCTTTTTGTTCTGTTCAAATTCCTTTGAAGAACAGTGACCTCCAATATCTGATTTCTGGCTATGATCCTAACTTAAGAATATTAGGAAAGACAGTAAAATCATATTAAGTGTAGAAAATACATGTTTCAGCATAGACAATGTATCTAAAAGTCTTTCTTGATTTAATATAACTATTTTAAGTGTTTTATACATTCTTCGGCCCACTAGGCTGTTAATCTGTGTGTATGTTAATTAACTGTGTGAAGATTTATAAGATAAATAAATGAATCTGTTGTTGGCAAAAAATTGGGGTGGAGGGAAGAGGAAAAAGAGGAATTGAGACATGTTATGTACATGTACCAATTCCCCATAGTGAATATAATTATTTTGTACTGCCAACATGTACTAATAAAGATGAAAAATTTAAAAATCTGTGTTCTAAAATACTATATTTATCCAGTGACTTTTAAACTATTGCTAGAAATCTCTGTATTTTTATGCCTCCTTAGTGACTAACCACCATTTCCATTTACGTTCACTGAGAGAGCGTACCAATACAATCCAAAAAGATGAGGAGGAGGAGGAGAGGAGGGAGGAGGAACAGGGGAGGGAAAGAGGGTGAAGATGATGGAGAGGAGAAAAAGAAGGAGAAATAGAAGAAGAAGTAAAGGAAGAGCAGAAAGACGACAGATAAAAAGAGGAAGAGAAGGGGGCAGAGTGATCCTCTGAAATTTTCTTTTTTCCTCTGAAATTTTGGAACTAAATTGAAAGAGAACAATGAGAAAGACAAGACAATAGAGTCAATATTTTGGAAAGTGTCATGACTAAATTACATTAATAGTAGCTATGACAAAAAGACATGAGAAAAAGCTTTTGTACAAAAATCTAAAAAGAAACAGGATGATAAATAAATTGTTTAAATCATTTAAAGCATTTATCAGATTATTCCCACAAGTACATTGGTAATAAATTATTTTGATTAAGTTAGTAGCTGGGCCACATTGTCACCTCAGTCACTTGGGTAGTATTTTGTTGAACATGTCCAATTTTTAGCTTTCACATCAAAAGTGAGTGAAAGATGAACAGTTTTACTCGTTTTCCATTATGAGTTTAATAATGGTATTTCTGAAGGAAAAGTAGTCTCTTTATATTATACTACAGTCTTCTCTCTGGGTGTGAAGGGAGCTTGGTTCCACACACACAACCCCACACAAAAATGTGCTGCCGGTCAAGTTCGTTCTGTAGAGTGGTGTACGATTTGCACATAACACACTCCACATCCTCATGTACACCCGCAACCACTTTTACATCATTTCGAATACCTAACAGCATGTAAATGCATTGTAAGTAAACGTTACTTTGTATCACTTGGGAAATAATGACATGGAAAAAAAATCTGTAGCTATTCATTACAGATTCCATTTTTTTTTCCAAAAACTTGGGAACGCATATTTGTTTGAATCTGTGCATGCAGAGCCCCCAGGCATGGAGAATTAACTTCATACACGATATATTATTCTGAATATTAATTTTATTTTTTAAATCTAACAAGTTGCATACCAGGTACCAAACTTTCCCTTAGTGAAATTTTCTTCTAATGTGAGAAGTTGTTATTAATCATTAATGACACAAATAGCTATCAAATTATAACTGTACTTAGAATTTCTAAAGTGGTGCTTATCTCAATGAGAGGGTAAAAAGAGGAAGTCAGGAAAATTAGAAAAAAATTACTGGACAAGAACTAATTAAATGAAGAATTCAATGATTCAAAGAGTTACTTAGAAAACACCAGGCATGCGTAGGCAATAGCCAACGTAGAGGGTCCGAGTATATGCCAGGGCCTGGAGCCAGGGTAGCTGCAACTAACAGCTTCTGTAGACGTGTGAAGTTGGGGAGGCTGGAGAATGAGCTGGTCAGGGGCCCAGGCAAGGAAGGGTGCTTGAAGTTTTCTTTGCCTTATTTTGTTTTTTTAATGCGTGTGTGTAATACAAAATAAAGATATTCATTTTGGAGGACTGACAGATCTATCAACCACACCTTTTCTTCCTTACCCTGATTGCTTTCCTTATCTCCCAAAGTCTACCTTCTAGTTTCTTATTATGTCTTCTTTATTTTATTCATTCAATTACTTAAATTAGGTTTCTCAAATAGGAGAAAATACGAGCTATTGATCATTCTGGGTCTGTCTTTTTCATTTACCCTGATGGTCTATAGTTCCATGCATTTTCCGGCAAATCATATGATTTTATTCATCTTTATGGGTCAACAGCACTCCACTGAGTATATATGCACTACTCTTGCTTTATCCGTTCCTGTGTCAACCAGCATACAGTCTGTTCACAGAGCTTAGGAATTGTGAATTGTGCTGCTATAATCATGGGGAAACACACATTACTACAGTAAGACATCTTTAATTCTTTCAGGAATATACCTGGAACAGTTTAACCGGGCTGTTATGTCTAGTTTTCCTTTGTTTGAAAATCTCCATGATGTTTTCCACAGTGGCTGGAATAGTTTGCATGTAGATGGCTTCCTTTTTCTCACATCCTAGCCAGGACGCTGTCTTGTGTGCGAGTGCTTAACATTTCGAAGCAAGAACTCATATGAGGATGCTCTCGCCATTCCGTGTAAGTAGTGAGAGCGAGCCTGGGAGGGTCAGTGTGTCCCCGTGCAGAAGCAGGATGCTATTCCGCCATGCTGAGTAGGACATCAAGGGATCAGGTGAAGGCAGAGAGAAATGGTGCCTTTTGGGGATGGCATAGAACGTTCACGCTGTTAAACTTGTGAAGGTCATTCATTTAAATTTATTTAAATAAATAACTGACTCTATTTAGATGTGGTTTTGAAGGGCAAACTTAGGAGTGATATGATATTTGTATAATATTAATAAAAAATTTATTTTAAGCTATATTTGTAAAACTTTAAATGTCTACCCATACATTCAGTTTTCTAGATTTTGTTTGTGAATATGTTTAAAAATATTTCTACCACAAGGAAATGGATTTATATTTTTTATTTTATTTTGTTAATGTTCAGCTGCTTTCAAGTGTTTTGATAAGTAACATTTCTCTACAGGGGAGGGCTGACACTGTTTTACTAAAAATCAATCCAATATGGAAGAAATCCAAATGCCAATGCTGCATTTTTACTGTGATCAGATCACTTATAGTGTTATGCGATTATTCTGTTAGATTTTATAAATTGGCTAATGATCATTCAAAAGTGCTGTGTCAGTCTCCAATCTGAGCATTTTTCATTAAGTCATTTAAAATACAGCATTCCTACTTATTTCATCCTTTTTTTAAAGATATGGAAACTGATCCACAGACAAGAAATTAACTTATTTCCATGTAGTTCATAAGTAGCAGAGTCAGTAAGAGAAAAACAAAATTTCCTGCACGTAAACTTCATTTCTCAAGATAGGCAGTAGCTCCAATGTGCACTAAGGTGTCTCCAAATCGAAGGATTTGTGCGGTACTCTTCAGCAGATTTCTTGTTTCAACATTTATGCCCCGCTCGCCTTTGCCTGGCTCAAACCTGCAGATCACGTGGGAAGCCCTCTGTCAGGCTCAGCAGGAGACTGGGAGACAGGTGACCCATCTCCACATTTGCCCAGTCTTGTTTTTCCACGTGACTGCAAGTTTTTTCAGTGAAATCTCATCCTCACTCATTTTCAAATAAAGAAACAAATGAAAATGAACACATCGATATAGCGACTTTTCCGTTGCTTCCTCTGGTTATTATCAATCTCCCTTGTCTTGAGTCTCAATTCTCTATGCTTGTGTTTTTCAGTTTCCCACGTACTCTTAGCTTCAGATGTAGTTTCCATCTAGCTTCTTCCTCACTATTTAACACTTAAGCTAAGATTGTTTCCAAATTCCGTGTGTAAGTTTCACAACAGTTTTCTCTGCCCCTCTTAGGACACACCTTTGTTGGACCAGTTTCCTTTCCCGGAAGGATATTGCCATCTGATTTTTTCGCCACACATCCACCACTATAATCTAAACTTTCATCACCACTTTCTGCAATGGCTTTTGGGATGGTTTGCCTTTTATTAAATCCAAGTCCTTTATTATCCTTTTTGCCGAAGCTGCAGACGGAGCTCTGTAAGCCTCATGTCAGATAATGCCTTCTGTCTGTTTGGAAGCCATTGAAATACATTTCACCATTCTTACTTTACAACTATGCAATTATATGAGATATTATGTTTCAGAGATGATTTTGCCAAAATACCATTTCCTACATGCTCTTTTCAACATAGTATTGTCACTTATACGTGGAGAGGTTAAGTCTAATTTCCTGTCACAGACTGCAGATTGAATTTAATGATTCACTTCTGCTCAATAATATGTGGAGAAGTTACCACTGCATGATTTCTCTGGCTGTGTTCTGAAAAGCGGCACCTCCTGTTAGAAACCAGCATACACCTGGAAGGAATCTAATTATCGTCCCAGCTGAGGTCTCAGGTGACAGCCAGAAGCCACTGCCCAAAATATGAGTGCTGGAGCCTGGAGATGATGACCGTGCTGGTGTGGAACGAGGCACATGTGGATCGTTCATGCCAAGCCCTGTCCAATTTGCAGATTTCTGACAAGTAAATATTCTCAGTGTTTTAAGCCACTAAAGTCTGTCTCTTCACTTCATCTATAGATATATGTAAACAAAAATATTTTTAAAATTTAACCCTGTCCTCCACTCTGTTGTGTCTGCTTAGCTCAAGTTATATCAGACAGTTTGCACTTCCCCAAAGATACTTTGTTTTTATAGGTCTCAAGATTTTGTAAATTATCTTCAAGTTTTGCGGGTCACTTTCTAATCCCCCCCAGCTTTTTAAAGATACTATTACTTAAGGTGCAATTCATGACACCTTTTCAAAGCGACTTCTGCTAGCAATCAGTTTTCACTAGAATTCCGTTTTCTCTTCTATCTTAGCATCAAATACAACTCATATTGGAGTACTGCAGAAATGAGTTAATAGTTTGTAGGTGTAGTTCTTTGCTCTTGACATATATAGCACACCAGAATATGTTTGTAAAACTATACTATGTATTGAAATTTGCTACCTTTCTAGAAAAAAAAAGTCAGTCTCAGTAGCCACTACTAATTTCAAGAATACAAATCTAAGATGTGTAAGCGGAAGTAGCATGGCTCTGCTGTCTTTGTGTTTCTTATTCTTTGAGGAAATATATTTTATGTTTCCATTCATGAATTGTAATCATGTCCTATCAGACATCTAGGAAGGAGCCACGACACTGACATTTCGTTGTTGCTTTCAAATTGTAGCAAAAGCAAACTATTTCCTTGAAGTTCTTTGATGTGTGGAAGTGTTCTTCCCAAAGATTGGAGTTGTGGATGCAGATACCTCACTTTGTAAGCCTCATCTCTACACCGCTTGTCTCCTCCAGCAGAGCTCTCATTATCTCTCCTCCCAACTCTACTTCTCCAGCCTCCTTATCTCCTCTCCGCATGCAGCTGTTTCTGTGCACACTCTTTCATGACCATTGCACTTTCTTCTAGCTCATGTATGTTCATCCCCTCTGGATACACCTGTGGCAAATTGTTATGCTTCCTTTAACCATGACAGATAATCCACAGGAGTCTTAGCGAAAGCCCTATGGCTCTAACGTTCACAGCTGTTCTATGAATTTAAAATTAATTGACACTATGGTTGAGTGATGGCTCTGTGATTTTCCTCAGTAAGAAAAGATACTGGTTGTGTAATCACGTTTGTACTGCATTACTTTTTTTTTATGCTGAGAGAAAAATTGCTATAGTTCACAGATTCACCATTACATAGAAATCAAAATTTTAAATTTCATGTTTACAAAGTAGCAAATAATTACAAGTCAGGAAAATAGATTTTGAGTAAAATTGTATACAATGTAAGGTTAGATTTCTGCATAACATGACATTATTATGGAAATCAAACTTACATGTGTTTTAAATATAAGTGTTAAAAGAAAATAGTCATTTATGATAATGTGTACTTATTTTTTGATAAGCGAAAGTTAAAAAATCCAAGTGTGGGGTGTGCAATACTTTTAAATATATATATATAGCTATCAAACTTGAAGCTTGTGAAAGGACCTTGAAAACACTATTAGACATCTCAGCATATAAACAAAAGTTCAGCATAAAAATAATCGTTCTGATTTTGTGTCTTGCATTTCTCTTTCTCTTTATTTTATGTTTCATTCATTGGAGTCAGCCAAAAATGTGGTACCCAGAATGATCATAGCCAATCAATCAAGTAAAAATAGACTTTTCAGCCTGTATTTATGCACAAATATCCTTCGGATAAGACAAGAAAGGACTACAGAGGTTGCAGACACATTATTTTCTCTCTCACTCAAGATAGCCTCTAAAATTGTTGAAGAGTTCTGAAAATACTGCTGGGAATCTCTAGGTATTTAGAGTTTGAAATATTAATGATTAGAAATAATCTGAAGTAGGAAAATGAAATATTTTTGGTATTAAAATGACCTTCTACAGAAAGAGTAGATTGCTCAATTTAAGCTTGTGGGGCTTCATACAAAGATACTGAATTTTTCATTGGTCCATGAAATGTGTGTTTATTTAAATTCTGAGCATAGGTCAGTTCACACACATGTGTGCATTTTCTTAGGACTGGTAATACTTACGTGCAATCTTTTTTTTTCTTTCTTTAATAGCTAAATGAATAAAAAGTATACTGTACCTTATATTGAAAGAATTATAGAATGTTACTATATGTATTTATGAATAGTGAGAAAAGCTATATTTCCATGTGTTCAAAAACTTTTCTTCAGCCCACCCTCTGCTAGATTTTACTCAATTTCAGTGAACTTTGGTACCATTTTAAATTAAGGATCACATGAGAAGAGCAGGGCTTGTGTTTTTACAGTATACTTGCTAACCCTAGAAGATTTCATGTAACTTTTAGCTTTAATGTGGATGTTGGTACCAACCACTCTACGTCCTTTAATATATCAGTAAACTCTGAACCTACTAATCACCATGACTGTGTTCTGAACTGAGAGTGAAGGTATTTTTAGAATGAAAATATATAAGTCTTAGGTGAAATGTGGATATTTTAAAACATACTTTTGCATCAGAAGTTTTCCTTCGTATAACTATGGTGGCTGATATAATTAAATCATAGAGCTTAATCATGCTTAATGACTTTGCAATCTGAAATATTATTTAATTCCTTCACACCATTGCCAACTTTATTTTTGAAAATTTGACTTATTCTTTTAAAGATTATCAAAATTATTTTGAAAAATTGATCCAAAGAAAATTCTATAAACAAAAATACTTCCAACAAACATATATACGTAACTTTAATTTCAAGTATTTTCATTTCAAAACTCAGCATCTTAAATCTATTGAGAGGAACTGTTGTGAGTGTATTCTGTGCAGTACAGTTAGTAATCATTTAGAAGGAATTGTATATTTAGGAAAATGTGGAACTTGGTTTAAGAAAAATGAAATGTTGAATCTTAAGTATTTTTCTTTTCGAGTATTTGGCTAAAGTAGAGTAAACATTTTATTTTAATAAAGCCTGGAAGACTGAAACTATACTGTATTTTCGATATTGACTAAATTCTCTATATAATATTTTTATTGAAAAATACAAAACTTAATCATTAAAACTGAATTTCCAAAGCATCCACAGTGGAATTATTTGTTTTAAATAACCAATTCTATTCCACTCCATTCTTTTCTAAGATTTTGTGACTTACATGTTGTTAATGTGGGTTTACATTAGAACTAGGGCTGTCTTTCTAGAGAATATTTAATAAAGTATTTTAGACTATAAATTATTAAGGCTGTTACCATGTCTCACTGATAAATGTATTTTCTCCAGGGCCCAAAATAAATATGTCGTTAAACCCATTTTTATAACTAAAACTGATACATAAAGGGACATCTTGTTGTTTGGATCTCAAAAGTATAATTATTATTTTAAAGTATAAAATATCAACCATATAATTTAAATGAATATTAACAATTTAAAAAGCTGCTATAAAATATGAGATGGAGTGGGACATCAAGATGAAGTTTTAGATTCGGCTGATATGTCACTATGACATTGTCCTTGTTACCTCATTATACCATTGATCCCTGCTCCAGATACCAGGGTGAACACATGTTATGATCATTCAGGTCAAATCCTCCTATTCTTAGAAACAAAGAATTATCTTAGCTTGTCTTAGACAAGGACAGTAATTTGGGCCATTTCCCCTAGTGTGGAGATACTGTACTTAAACCCTTGTTAATGTATCCAAGTCACTGAGGCTTGAGACAGACCCTACAGGACTTTCTCAGAAGGAAAGACTCCCCCTCACCTCGGAGGATAAACAAAAACTATATCTCTAGAGCAGTAATGACACATACAACTCTGGTTCTTGAGTAAATAGTGCCTACAAAAGGGGAATCATCCTTCTGCCTCTGTGTCTATTTCTTCTACAATTTGCCTCTGTTCTCTACTGTTGAATCAACACTAACAATACATCTTTGAAATTCATAAAAGTGGAAGATGCATTCCTTAGTTATGATGTCTCCATTGTTCCTCATCGAATCCATCAGTAAGTCCAATAGACTTCCTTGAAAATAGGTCTGGAATTCACTCAAAGTCCCTTCTATCTCACAGTTGAAAAATATTCTCCAAATTCACCCAGCTTTTATATTTTCACACTAGCCAGATTTTAAACAAAAGTGCAAGTATCTCATTTTCAAACACTCCATTGGCTTTTCATCTCTCTGGTAGCAAAATACAAAATGCAAACTACAAATGTACCCATCACAGTACTCTCTCCTGTTGTGGCAAAAAGTGTTACAGCCCAGTGTCACAGCTCTGCGAGAGTCCGGGTACCACTCAGAGACTTGGAGAAGTCAAGTTTATTTACGTCCACGGATCCATTTAGAAATTTTCTAAATATTCTGATGAAACTCAAACTAATCAATACATTTTACAACGTATGTGTATTAAAATGTACTTAAGTTATATTTACCTGTAAAGAGCAAATATCTCTGTAATATCTATCCTATTTTATTCATTTTCCATTGTCTAGTACTTTGTCTTCCTCCTTTTTTCCCATATCTTCTATTTGTCTTCCTCTTCTGCTTCTTCAGGTTCTTTGTGCAGGTTAATCATAATCCACATGGGAAAATAATTATATATTGGGACATGCCAATATAATTACATTTTCGGCTGCTTCCTAACCCTTCGTTGTTCCATTGCTACTTAGATACTTAAGTGAATTAAACAAAATATTCTCTACGTTTGTTTACGTTTTTCAGGTTTAGAATTATCTTCATTATTATAGGTCTTGTAATGTTTATATATCATTTGTGCGCTTACATCACAATATGACATACAGTTGATTATACTGCATTGCTTTTCTAATGTGAATTTTCTGTACATTAAAAGCTATATTGGTGAAACACTCAATTTCAGTTATTTTAACAGAAGAATTGAGGATAGCAATATCTCATTTTGCAAACTACAATATAGTTCTTCCACTTATCGTTTTATTTTTTTAATTTTTAAAAACATATTAATGGTACATTTTAGATATACATAATGATAACATTCATCATAGGGAATTTGTACCTGTACATAATATATCTTGCTGCTTCTTTTTTTTCCCATTTATCATTTTAAAAAGCATCTACATACTCTTCAAGCAGTCACTGGTGCTGACACTGTATGTAAGAGATCCTAGACTGATGTTTCAGATGCTATAAGAAAATTAATTTTCTTGAAAAACAGGTACAACTATGCATAGAATTTGGGGAAAGTAGATTTTAAAGAATTATTTTAAAGGGGCACAAGCCATACTGTTAAACTAAAGAAGAAAGTATAGATATTTCAAGAAACATCATTGTAATTATTGCATGCATTCCAGAAAGCACTGGAATGATATTTGTTCATACAGATTCTAAACTTTTGGTTAAAGTAGAAAGGAAAAAAGTGTTATTCTCCATATTTCTGTCTGTCACCTACTAGCTCATCACTCACAATCAGGGATTGGTTCAGCTCCCGATGTCCTAAACTCTGTATTTTCGAATCATGGCTATGTTGGCACTGCGGCATTGCCACTTGGAATATGGTTTCTTTACCATTTAATTTTGTCAATGCTATTAAATTACAATTCCCTACAACTGCCAGGACTATAATATGTAGAATGTTGCATCTCACTCTCTTTTTCTTCTAAGGGGCTGTGAATATTGTAGCCGTGATTTGAGTTGTAGCATTTAAATCCCAGCATAGTAAGGCTGAGCATACGGGTCCATGCTAGAGTGCTTGCCCAGCATGAGTCAGGCTCTGGATTTCACTCACAGTACAAAACATAAAGCGTGACGCAGCAGATTCCAAAGGAGGCCCTTAAAATTAAGTTCATTCTTTGTTCCTTCTTACAGAATATTCTCTCCCCGTAGTGGTCTCTACGGGTGGATACTTATCAGTACAAATCTTTCAAATTAACATGTCTAATATTAATCTTATTTTCTGGAGCATAATTGGCTCAGTAATGGATTTATGCCTAATTCTAGTGGATTAGTTTTGTTAGGGAAATTCACTGATAGTTTTCAAGGGAAATTTCAATCTTCAAAGAGCATAAGCTTTAGCAGTTACACATTCATCTTTCTGTGGATATTGATGCATCTCAGGAATGCAGGGTCATCGTCTCAATGAAGAGCTGATATTATTACTAGTTTTTGAAATAGGTGTGAAACTTTCTTATAACCAGGCTATTTGGTACAAATCCATCATATTACCCAAATTGTTATGTGTCTTTTACCATTTTCTCAAATAATATTTTCCCCAGGGAATTTAGAGAAAAATATTTTTCTTTCTCCAACATTTTAATTTAAAATATATTCATTTTGAGAAGAAACACTTTCAGAATCTTCTTTAATGCCAAAAGATTTAATGTTATTTGATACCTAAGGCTATTAAACATGTGGAGCATATTCAAAAGCTCTACTACCTGTCTCAAATTGAACAAAATAACCATAAATGTGAGACCGAATGAAAATATATGCAATAAGGCTCTTTTCATAGTACTGTATAAATTTTGGGTTCATTTTAAAATACATAGATACTTCTGGCAAACTCGTGTCTATTATGACCATATTGACTTTTTTTTTTTTTAATTTACAAAAGTCTTCTTAGACTCCTATTAGATGAAAGTTTTTGACAACCTGCCAGTGATTAGTGCCAGCAAGAAAAAGTATTTCTCAATGACTTTTCTTCCATTCCTACAATTAGACCCTGTTTTTGAGTTGCTCTTATAGTAAAATCTTCTCCTGTCTCATTTATGTTAAATTGTGGACATCCATTCAGTGCTCAAAATTATCTTATGGACTTTGTTTACACGGAGAATTATTGCAGCGGTATATAGTACAATTAAAGTTATTCATCTGAAATTCTTATGATCATCAAGCCCCCCAAAAGATGGATCGTTTTACTAATACTCCAGCTGTTTCTACTAGAAAACTCAGTGTGTCGTATAATCTTCATAAGGAAAAGCCATGCAGGTGACAAATGACAACGTTTCCCTAATGTCAAACACATGTAAACTCTGGGAGAAGCTCTTCCTAGTTGCAGCAGGTGTAGACCTGCAGTATATTGCTGAGATACAGAATCTATTTTAAACACTGCCCGGAGAAGTCAGTCTGCTCTTGAAGCTCCTTCAGGAGTTGGCATTCACAACAGGGTCAGTCAACAAGGATGCTGGCTTCATGCCTGAATTTTCTGTTATGTTTAGTTCAATTAGATTCAAATATACAAAACATGCCAGTGAGAAAAGAAGGTCAATCATTTGGAAATTACATTAGCCATAACTTTAAGGTAATTTTTGCTGTGTCTGGTCTACCTGCACTATAAGCATAAGAATTAAGAAGAACAGTATAATGTGTCATTTTCCACCATGTAGAGGAGAACACATTAGAATCAGCCACAAAATGTATGTGTATTAGCCAAGCCACCATGGAGTTAACAGTGTGGCTTGCTCAGCATTTTACCCTCGTCATCTTCTGCTTCAAAAAGGATTTCTTTAAAGTTGATATTTACTTCATCAGTATTATGTTTATAAATTGTCTTTTAAACTTTTCGGTAAAAACTATCTTAGTTAAAGATACTGGAGGTTTATAACCAACAGTCATCTATTTCTTACCACTGAGGAGGCTGAGCAGTATAATTAAGCAACTGGGAGAGTGTCTGGCCTGTGTCTCCTTTGCGTAGAGCAGCAACCGTTGCCCTACAGTTTCCCAAATCTTATTTATTTATTCATAGTGCTGGGAATTGAACCTAGAGCCTTCTATCTGAGCTAGATCCATGGTGCTCTTATTATTTTAGTCCTGAGATGGGCCCACTAACTTAATGATTTGCCCCGTCTAGGCTCCAATTTGGGCTCCGTCTACCTTGGCACCTCAGACTGCTGGGAAGACTGTGAAGCCTCTTTTGTGAGTGTTCTAGTCTCATTCAGGGTGGCATCTGTCCTCAGGATGTAATTGTGTCCCCCTCCAGGATCTGATCTCTAAATACCTTCCCCTAAGGGATTAAAACTTCAACATTCAGACCAAACATTCAGACAAAACTACAAACTGAAAAGTAGAAGATATTTGGGGCAGAGCACTTCAAAATAAATTTTTTGTTTCTCCACAGTTAATTTGCATCATTCCGTTTTCTTTCTGTTACTCTATTGTAGTATTCCCATTCCTTGTTTGGGCGTGCTATCATTGACTCTAATACAGCACTGGAAAATTAGTAAAAATATATTTATTTTATTTATCTCACTTATGTGTTTTTGACCTAATACGTATGCATAAATTCATTCCTCTCCATAGTTTATTTGTGAGATTTAAGTTTTAGCATACAGATTGCATTCTATAATGTACAAAAAAGATGATGACCTAAAATACAGGTATGTGGAAATGATATGATACTATTTCTCTAGAATGATCAAACATTTCCATATAAGCTATTTTTAATATGTCATTTCCACTCAATTTGTGAAAATTTCCTCCCAGGTCATTAGCAGCTTGTTTTTGTTGGTTTATATGAACTTTTTTTAAGAAAAACTTTCATTTTGCTTTAAAATTTAGAAAATATTGTATTCTATGTTTCCATTTGTATTTTCAATTTATGATTTTCATTTTATATTGAAGTATTTCTGTGTGTTTTATGGCATCCACGTTTAGAGTCTTTCTTATAAAAAAATGATTAGCAAACAGAAGAAAGACATCAATTCAAGACAGTATAGATATAGTTCTCTCTTCACATGAAGAATTTTCTTCCAGTGTTGTGTCATTTTTATGTTTACTGGATAATAATCATTAGTTAAAGGTCTTGAATGTCATATATAAAAAGATTTTTGCAGTCAAATGAGCTTGTGAACCTACAAAATTTATTTATTTATTTATTTTGAGACAGGGTCTCTCTATGTAGTTCAGGCTGGCCTTGAACTCATCATGTAGCCCAAGCTGGTCTCAAACTCCTGGTAATCCTCCTGCTTCAGCCTCACACGTGCTGGGATTACAGGCATGGAAAAACACTCCTGGCAAATTTATTCTTAAAAATGAGAAACCAATAGTTATCATAATGTTTTTATTTCCTTCATTTTAATTTTTCATATCAGATCTTTAAGATATAGAACTAAGTCCTTTGTTCAAATTGATCGTCTATATTCAGTATACATGACATTGCTGGAATTTAGATTGATGATTATTTCAGAGGATAAAGTTTTGTTACTTGGGATATATGGCAAAGTGTGCATATTATGATGAAGGAGCATCAACCAATGGAGTCCCAACTAAACTTCTGTAAAATATGAGTCACATTTCTGTCTGTTGTCTTGGAATTTATAGCCTTATCTAGCTTCCATTGTCCAACTTTATATCACTCACTATCAAAAATATAGCTATGACACTGATAAAATGTTGCTGTTCCTCTTTTCAAGAAATATTGTACCTTAGGAGGGTTTCTATAAAACACCATTCTAACTCTGAAGAATGACATTTGGTGTTTGATCACTCACATTAATATTGTTTTATTTTTATATCAAACAGTAAAAAAGCAGTGATATTGACTTACTGATAACATTTTTATTAGTAAACTGTGGACTTTGAGATGATGCTTCTGGTTTACTGTACATAGCAGAAGGCTAAGAAGTTAGTTTGCTTCAAATATTCAGGGGCTTGTACATGAGTGACCTTTCTGTCTAACCAATGGCTCCTCCAGTCCCTAAATCTCAACAAAGTAACTATGGAGTGAATTCAGTGGTTATTTGTCTTTTCTTTTTTCATTCCCCATTTCCTGGGGATTGAACCCAAGGCCTCTCCCTGAACTAAATTCTCATCCTTTTTTTTTTTTTTTTTTTTTTCTTTTATCATTTTATTCTCAGACATGCCTTTGGTAACTTGCCCAGGCTGGTCTCAAACTTGAGATCTGCCTGCCTCCACTTCCCAAGTAATTAAAATTATAGATATACACCACCATAACCAGCTGATTTGGGTATTTTTTTATGCAGGAGCTTTCAATAAATATATATTGAATAAATATACAATTTCTAGAAATTAGAGAGAAAGAGGAAAAGAGTGTGCTTTTATATGCGCAGCTTCCTTCTTAACTATGAAGATAAAGTATTTCCATGTTTACAACTGATAAAGATCTTCTAAAAAATAAAATGTAAATTTCTAGCAAAACATTCTAATATGAAACATGTCATTGAACCTTCAGAATAGTCATCTATTAAAAATTGTAATAGCCTGGTGATTTAGCTCAGTGGTTGCAGTGCCTGCCTTGCAAGCACAAGGCCCTGAGTTCGATCCTTGGCACCACAAAAAAAAAAAAAAAAAAAAAAAAAAAAAAATTGTAATATTTTCTTATTACCATTGTGTCATTGATGTTATCCCCAATATTCTCTAGCAGGCAATTATTCATAGGAAGTTAGAGCATTTATATGTAATGCTGAGTACTTGACAGCAGTTATTATTGTTAAATATTTTACTATCATAGGAAATAGCCTAGTTTTATGATTTTTAAATTCAAACTTGCCTTTCAAAAAGAGCAAGAAAGAATTCAAGAAAATTTAGAATATTATTGTAACAAATTTTTTTTTGAGAAATGCAATTTATGAAAAGTGATTTTTATTGCTTCAAAATCAACAAAAATAGCATTTTAGAAAAACCAAATTGTTTTAGTTACTTTTCTCTCATTGTTGGGACAGAATACTTGACACCCAAAGTTAGGGGAAGAAAGGTTTATTAGCTCACAGTCTGCAGAGGTTTCAATCTATAGTCCGCTGGGTCCAAGGCAGGGCGGCATGGCAGAGGCAGGGTGGACTGGCAGGGCAGACCCACCGGCAGCCAGCAAAGTAAAGTGAGGAATGCAAGGAATGTATGCAAATAAGCAATGCAAACAAGCAGCTAATTAGCTTCTTCCTGTATCTTTTATCTAGGAAGGGCAGGTAGCACTCCCACCCTTAATTTTAGTTTCACATCCTTGATCCCAGCAGAACCATGCCAAACCGATCAATGGATCAATTTAGTAATCACACACTCTAGATCCAGCTATCTCTTACCACATGAGGCTTTGGGGGGACATCTAGACACAAACCATAACACAAATTAAGTCTACAAATAGAAAAAAAAAAAGTAAAATAAGAATGTCTTCATTTGGTGACTTGAATTTTTTCTTGGATATTTAATGAAAGAAAGCATATTTTTGTGCTATTTAAGAATGTTAATGACTAACACAGATTATGTTTGTAGATTTATCATAAAATATAAATTTAGGGAATCTGTAAAATATATTCTGAAATAATTGCATCTTGTTAATATCTTTCATTAAGAAACATGTTGTTTTCCATGTACCATGTTTATTTGTACTTCCTTGATCTCATTGATTCTATATTTATTTTAAACTAATATATAGATAGATAATTCATTCATGATGATTGAATTCACCACTGGAACTTAAGCAGGCCAAACAGGAATTTTGTTTTTATTTCCATGAGTGGCAAACTTTACCCGTTTTTCAATTTCTATATTCTGAATTATTTTTAATACCCATAAAGGGTATGTTTTATGACTAAAAAGAACATGCTTTATGTTTATACCTCTACAAAGAAGAAATAATAAATGTGCCTCATAGCATAATAGTTTTCAGTAGAAGCATTACCTGATAAAATATGGATTTCATATGTATCTCTTGGTACCTACTAAATAGTTATTTTAGCACTACCATTTTTCTTATATGCTACTTTAATGATACTATGCTTCTTTTACATTTAGTTTCAGAAGTAATATTAAACATAAAACCCTCTAATGAATAGTTTGTTGAATACTCATTAAATTAAAAAAAAATCATTAGAATAATGAAGAAAAATTTAGTTATCCTTCATAAATTTCCCAAAATCTGTGTTTAATAATACCTCAACCTATATAAATTGGAACAAATTTGAGCTAATAGATGTTACTCCACTTGCAAACTTTTAGTCTTATCTATAACAATCACTATTGGAAAGTGGAAATTTTCATATTGCTCTTAATTTTGAGATAACTCTTTTTCATGCTGATGTAACACAAATACACATTAAAAATACATAATTTACAGTTTGTCATATAATATTCATAAGAGTAAAATCATATTTTCCTATATTCTGTACATGTTACAACTCTTCATAAATATATGGCATTATTATTTGAAAACAGTTTTAAACACCCTAATCTTATCTTTTCACTGTATTCTTATCTTTTCACTGTATGACCTGTTATTTTTGCATTTTCTGTCATACATACATCTAAATAAATCTTATGTAACATACCCATTTCTTACAACAGGGTAAAGATTTACAAATGTTCTGCTCAACCTTTTGCCAGGAAGCATCCTGACTATTAAATAATTATGATGTCTCATTTTTGTGACACTGGTTTATAAACAAAACAACAACTAGTTTGACATGAAACCAGTTTCTTATAGATGGCAGTAGTGAAGTATAGGCAGAGCCATCTCTCCAAATCTGATTCAATATTATGGATATTGAAAACAGAAACCTAATGCCATATTAGTGTGGTAAATAAAAGTTATCTACCCAAGCTTCTTTTACTATCTTCTCAGTAATTTGTCTTAAATATGAAATCTAGCAATGCTTTGTCAAAGACAGAGAAAAGAAAGGAAAAGTAAATTGTAGTAATTTGATCTCAGAGGTCAGAAAACAAAATGATTAAATATGAAAATATGTATAGAATCAATCGTTACTCCAAAGAATACAAATAGAAAGCTCTAGAATAAATGTACTTTGGGGAACAACTTGAAATCACACTACTAAAAGGAATCCCCCACCGCAACAGTGAAATATGTTAAGAGAGTGGGAAGAATTTGTGGTATTTCTGGAGATGTGAGAGTGGTATTGATATCACTGTTGACATGAATTTGATATTATGAAATTCTTCAAAATACTAGTGGTTTTTGTTTGGCAATCTAACTCAGCTGATCACTGTAAAGCTACTCAGCTGAACAATTATAATTGCAATTATGAGAAAGTTAAATAACACATCCCAAGGAAATAAAAGAGTAGTCTTATTAATATATTTATTAAGATTAGTTTTATATAATGAAGCAAAGTACTTCTTTAATTATTTTATTTTTAATTATGCTCGTTATGTAGACTATAGTTTTAATTGGAAAAAATAGGATAACTTTCTTCCTAGCATAAAACAAATTTGGTAATTTAAGGTGGTGACCAGCCTTCATCTCTCACATCCAATGAAGGGATTTATGCATTTCCAGGGTGCATTCAGGCTAATTGGAATCATGCTTATGTTTTCATTAATGAGAGCAGCATAGAACTCCTCACACTCCTGATAAAAATATATACTACAAGATACTGAGTTGAATTCCTATTTTTATTATCAGAAGTCAGGAAAGTTTAAATTTACAGACTTTCTTTATAAAATGAGTTTATTTACTTATTCATTCATTCATTCAACCAGAAGTGAAAGTCATTCATATATAGAAAGCTAATATCAAGTATTTCACAGGAAATATATTTTGTCCCCTCTTAAATGTTAAAAGACTAACGTTAAACGTCCATAGAGTTTCATATTCTCATTATATAATGGGAAAAACATCTGAAATTTGGAAGGTAAAATATGAAGATACTATATAGTTATATGTGATCGAATTTTCCTGATATTTTTATTTTGCATCTTTGTGAGGTATTGGAGATTAAATCTAGGGCTCCATACATGGTGAGCAAGGCATCTACCACTGAGCCATATCTCCATCCCTTATATTTACATCTAATATTTTCATTAATATATTACTATTAAAATTATAGCAATAATAATACAGTAATAGATCTTATTAAGAAATGTCCATAACATTGTTTTAAAAAACTGTAAATTACTTAATTTGTCAAAATTGACTTCAGGAATCAAAAGATCTAGAGCTAGCACCAGACAGATACTCCAGACAAAAGGTATTTCAGAATGTGCCCTTAATTCATAACTAGAAAAACAGAAGGTTCGATTGGTACAGTTCAACACTTGCCCCATTTGGGTATAGATGGTAACTTGCAGCCTGCGTTTGGCTGTGGGCTTGGCTGTTGTGATTGACCGAGGCTCAGCTGCTTAGACACACAAGTATGTTCTCCCCTTAGGCTACAAACTGCTTGCACATAAGCTAGCTTGAAGCTTCCTACAGACTGAGGCCCTTTTGGGCTGAACTATCATTAAAGTGTGGGAGCTGGTTTAGACTAGTTTATTTTAATTCAACAGCGTTTTTCCAAGCGTTTCATTGAAATTTTCTCATTTCATCTTTGTAAATATCCTAAATGTAGATACTGCATTACCCAATTTCACACATTTCAAATCTAATGCTTTCAAAAGCTAAATCACTGTTTCAAGTTTCGAGTCATGAATTAGCAAAGCTAAGACTTGAACAAATTGTAGCATTTTCCGACCATTAGCTGCCTATAAAAGCTGTGAAAGATGTGGAATTTTGATGAAATGAATTCCATCCTGATCTTAGACAATCTAGAATGGTTTTCTCCTAAAACAAGAACAAACGGTGGCATATTGCTACAAAGGCGCTCCTCACATCAAAGGACAATGGGGAACTCATTCCATAGGCAGCTTTATGGGGCCATTATGATGCCTGACATGTTAAGATGGAGAAGAGAACGCAAGCAATCAAGAAGCCAGAGAATGACAACCTTTTCACACGTTTTGCTTTAGTATCTTTGAACTTTCTCACTGTTTGGAACATATTAAAGAGAATATATTTTAAATAATCATAAAGGGTCATTGCATGGAGATGTGCTGTTTCTCACTCAAAGCAAACAGTCACAAAGAATCTGAATCATCATACTTTGGGTCCCAAGAATAATTGCTTTTGAAAATTACTGCTGTGAGCAATTTGCAGATTAATCAACTTTAAAAAATAGTAGGAAAAATGCTAAAAAATATACAAAGTAATTCTTTGGCCTAATTATTTTCCAAATGTACAAAATTCAATCATTATTAATGTATTTCTAACTTAAAATACAATTTATATTGAGTCTTATTCATCTACATAACCTTATTTATTTGCATTATTATTTAATCTCTGGATCTCTGAGAACCCAAATATCAATCGCAAGTATCCAAATATTTCCCTCACATATCCAGACATTTCCCTCTCTGTATTAGGTTTTCTGAACAACTTTGACTTTAATTACATTACTTTAATTGCTGTTATACAATGGCAAAGGTCATAGGGATCATTTTAGGATTCTATCTACCACCAAGAGAGAGGCACAGAAAATGGAATAGAGAGAGTGTCCCTTACAGACTCTATCTTTACACTTGCATTTAAAGGTGTGAGTCTCTGTAATTGCTTGTAATTGTGTTTAAAAGACAGAATACAGAAGAGAAGAAATAGAAAGGAAAGATTGTAGTAAAGTATTTAAAGGAGGCACCAAACCTCTTTTTTCTTTTTCCAAATTAAAGCGAATTAATATTCTATGTCCGGTATTGTTTGTCCTTATTGCGTGTCATATTGTACCCTGGCCCCCAGGAACTGGCTTAAGAGGCTGTCTGAGCTGGCTCGCATGTGGGATGCTTGCATTGTAGGCCATCAGAATGCGCAGCTGGGGCTTTTCCTGAAGCTGCTGTCCACCAGGAGAATTTCTCTTTTCTTCAGGAAGCTTCAAGCATACTCGGAAACTCTGGTCAACCGATTGACCAAAGACCACTAAAATTATCTAGGATAATCTGTGTAAACTCTACTTGTCATCGACTTCAGTCTCAACTCCAAAACACTTCCATGGCAAGAACTAAAGTAATGTTTGATCACATGGCTGGGGACTAGCCTACCAACCACATACGAACAAGACTAAAACTATTTTTTGAGTGTTTAAGCATAAGGACAAATACTTTTCCTTTTTCCATGGTAGCATTATACCACGTGGTATCAAACCAGCTGTCCGCTTTTTTCAGTGATTTCATGAATTGTTTATTTTCGATAGATTTGAAACGAGGCGTGATCAAGTGCTCTCTGACATTGTGTAGGAGCAATCATCATAACCCTTCAAATATGGTCATTACCTTTAATACTTTCATAAAAAATGCATAGACCTTAACGGCATAAGTAAAATTGCTTATATGTAGTTTAGACTCCCATTGTAAATTTTCAGTAAGTTCAAAGTCAGTGTGTGCGTCATCCAGCTCTGTTCACTGGTGTCGGCAGTCAGGGGAGTGAAATGGCCCCAGGTGGAGCACGGTGTGCTACAGTCTGGCGTCGTCTTCCTATGCAGTGTTGTGCTTGCCCATATTTGACTAAAGACTTTCATTAGCTCTGATGTGGAAAACAATGCTTATTAATTGGGCAAACTTTGGGGCTTGACTGATTGTCAGAGCAACTGCGATGTTTTTCATGTAGACCCTCATTGCAAGCCCTCCCTAAGACCAAGGCTTTCCTATTACTGCAGTCCATACATCATACCACAGCATGAAAAATTGACAGTTTCTTCTCCCTGGGTAATTTCTAAGAGTACAAACAAGAGGGAAAAGGAAAGTTTATCCACTTATCTAGAAAAATGTTCAATCAATAAACTTTTCTCTAAAAAACAATGGTATTGTCTTAAAACTAAAGATGAAAAATATTAAAAGCTTATAGCAAAGCTATAATATTTTTAGTGATTGTAAAATGTCATTTCAGTTGTATTACCAATAATTGCTGTTATTGTCTTCAATTCATTATTTATTAATGGAGAATATAAAAGCCTAGAAAACTACAAAGATGAATGATTGGTTTCTCATTTATTTATATTTTAATAAAAAAATTATTCTAATGCTTACATGCTTCTTGTGGAGAAAGGTAGTGTTAAAGAGCTGTGCTTTTGTGTATTTATGATCTTAGAATGCCTTTCTATATCATTCAAACAATATATGTTAAAATTATCATAAAATCATAATTGTAGTGAAAATTTAGCACAGCTAAATTTCCTCACTATATTTTTTGGAAACGATAAGAGAGATATTATGTCAAATTTCCATGTGTAAAATTTATTTCTGAGACAAAAATTAAATCTATATTGCTGAAAGATGTAATTTCTTGAAAGAGGTTATATTTGACAGGTTTTTAAACAAATCAAAATACTAATGTATATAAAATACAGAAAAATGTTGGGAACATTACAAGCTATTTCGTTCTATAATTTGTTATATATAAACCAAAACTCATCTGATCTTTTTTTTCCTACAAGAGCACAATTTAGATGAACAAAATATGTACACTGTGGTTTGATTTGGCACCGATATAGTCCAGGACTTGCAAACTGGCTCACAGGTCAAATTTAGCCTTCTGCATGTTTTTGTATGGCACACATACACAAAAAAGTTGTTTTCAAATGATTATATTCATATGATTATATAATTAAATATATAACATCTTCAAATTTGAACATATTAGTCGTTTCTCACCTGCTTCTCCCTGGAAATTTTTGCCCTTGTTCTCTGGTAGTGACACATTTCTTAATAATGAACAGTTCGTGTAGAACACCCTTCACTTGAGATTCGACTATTTGTGGTTCAGTTGTGGAAAAATATTCAGCCCTGATTTTGCTCTACTCTTTGAACACCGTGTCTTTTATTGCATTGATGTTGTCTCTCAGCCCAGGTTTTAAAAAGGCCTTACTCTTTTAGCCTTCTATTGCAAAACCCAGAAGGATTATTTCACACTAACGCTGGCATAGCAAAAAACAACTGGAAGTAGTACTGGGGTGTGCCAATCCTTTGCTGGGGAATTCTAAACAGATCAGAGTAATTTCCTACTCTAAAAATTTCCCTTTAGCTGTGTGGCATGTTATGAATCTGACTCGCTTGCATAAAACCAATAAGAATCGTAAAAGCATACAAAATTGTAAAAGCATACAAAAAAGTTTATCTTGATGCATATTCTGAAATCATACATCCAGATAAAAAAACACACAGTGGTACAACTTCATTCTTTAGTCTTGCTTCATCTGTGAATCAGACCAGTAAAAATTCTTCGGGTGTGAACAATTTAGAATAGGACAAACACAAATATATTCCTTAGATTACTAAAACCCTTGTTTTCTTTTACTGTTTTTTTTTCAAAGTCCAGGATCCAAGTATCAAAGAGTGAAGGTAGGAATGGTAGCACTCACCATTACTAGTGACCCAGTAGTGAAACTTTTGTTTTCTGTTCCCAGGACCTTATGCTTTGTTGGCCTAAAAGTCTTAGTTCCAGAGTGTGGAAGGGTTGTTGCAGGAGGCACAACAATGATCCCATTAAACTGGAAGCTAAAACTTTACCCTGGTTATTTTGGGCTTCTCACGCTTCCAAGTAAATGAGCTAAAAGGGGAGCTATGAAGATGGCCAGGTGATTGAGCCAAACATTGGAGATAAAGAAGACTATATTTGGGGTAAAAGAGGTCCCTTAGATTTTTTTTCCTACTATTACCATGTCACAACCTAATCCAGGCAGGATGACAACTGGCCTACAACCTCAGGAGTGAAGTTATGGGTCATCCTGACAAGTGAAGAACCAGGACCTGATAAGGGCTTGCTGAAGGCCAAAGGAATACAGAATGGATTGCAGAAGAAAGAAGGTATAAATTGCAGCAATGACCACAAGACCAGTTACAGATACCAGGAATGCAGCTGAGAGAGGAGCATGACACTAGGTTACTGAGCACTGGGCAACGAAAAGGGCACCATCAGCTCCAAAAGTTTCAGAGCTATTTTATGTCCCTGAGTCACTTATACTTCCTACCAAACTTTAGACCAGCTCTTAGAACATCCACACCTTAATGCATCTGTGACTTTCAATTATAATATTTCTGTAGCTCTTTTAAAATGTTCTGAATTGAATACATGATCCCAAAGCAGTCACCCGGGAAATCCTCAATTAAGATGTCCACTGAATGATATGCCAAACCTCGGACCATGAGAGCTGAGTTTATATAAAGACGCTGGGTGAAAAACAATCAAAGTTCACCAGGAAAAGATCAAAACATCTTCCTATTACACATAAGTAATAGAGAAAAAAACATAAACTTTGCACCTTAGTAATTCTACAATAATGAGAATTAATGTTTTTTTATGAAATGGTACCTCGTATTTTTATAAATTGTATTTATTTAATCTACTGCTAAATCATCTCACCTTGGAAAGTGTTTCCTAATTATCTGAATTCTTTCTTAATTAAAGCTAGTAACAGCAGAGCATAGCAACTAAGATCTACTGTAATCCATCATCTTCCAAGCAAGAGCAAGTGTGTTTGTCCTCTGCTGTTAATATAATAAATTGTACACTTTAATTATAAATGAAAATATAAATTGTGAAATATTAATTTTCTCAAGAAATGTTTATAAAAAATATATGATTCTGATATTTCATATCTATAGCACTGAGTTTAAAGACATAAAATGACAATTTTATTAAATGAAAAATAACTCATTGTTAAAGCGGAAGAATACAAACTCAGTCAGACTGAAAACCATTTGATTAAATTGTAAAGTTTGGCTTGTCATTGTAAAATATGACATACATAAAAAGGCACATCAACATAAGTAATATTTTTTTCTGTGAGAAATCATAAACCTAATTCTTAGTCCTTAGATAAAAAAACCCTTTGTGATAAAGATAAATGGTCCTTGCTTTGTAGCCCCTTTGAGAGATTTGTCCTAAATGAAAAGAGTTCTGGGGTGGTGAATTGTGATAGTTTTTTCATATTACCAAGCACAGCAGAAGCATCTGGAAATCTAATTCCCCAAACATATTTCTGTGCTGCTTTTAAATAGAATAGTAGAATGACAGAGCAGGTAACCATCTGCCCTTTACAGAAAGCTAATACTGTGTTCAATAGGGCATTATACCATTTGTCCACTAAATACTTACTAAATGTCTGTTTTGTGTTCCGTACTTATATTAAACACTGTGCTAGCTCCCAAATAGCTACAGGTCTTTTTAACTAAATATATATTTTAGCGTCTAGAAAAAAGTCATGCTAACTCCAAGAAATAAAAACGAAGATAATAAAAAATTATGATAACTATTAGAGACTAGGTTTATTTTTTTAAATTTATTTTTAACCAAGAACATGTATCGGTACATGGCACATATAACGATCACATTCATCACATTTATTTTGTACCTGTACATGGTGCATCTTGGTTCTCCTCCTCTTCCCCACCCCTCCCCTCTGTTCCCTCCCTCCCTATTTAAAAGCAGGTTTAACCACATTTCTCCATGATTTCCCTTTCCCCTTTCTTTCCTTTTTTCCCTTCCTGCTTTTCCCCCTTCTCTCTTTCTAGTTCTCCTCTCCTTTGTATATTATCTTCCTTTTATATAATATAGGAAATCACTTAACAGGCACATCAAGGAGAATTTTTGATTTTACACAAGAAATTTACATTTTATCCCCAAGCATCTGAAAATTATTCAAGTTTTTTTTTTTTTTTTTTT
>PVJO010018991.1:0-35335 GCA_004026905.1 Hystrix cristata | reverse complement strand
GGCTATAAATCTTGGTGGAGCAAGTGGATGCTCAAATTCATCCAAAGACATTAGACTTACATGACTGAAGTAGCTAAACCATAACGTTGTGTTTCCTGATACATTTATCTTCAGGATTTATATGTTTCTACCTGAAAATCATAATTTTTGCAGAGACTCTGGAAGAGGATTTCTCATGTTGTCTGGGACCCCTAAACTGGAAAATAAACATGAGTAGGGATATGATCTAGATCTAAAATGTCCCCCAATAGCATCGTGTGTTCAGAGTGGGGGATTTTTTGAAGGTGATTGGATCACAGGGCAAAACACTCATCAGTGGATTAGTCCGTTGATGAGTTCGTACCTGAATGTGTTGTCAGGAGTTGGGGCCACTGGAAGAGGCGGGTCACGAGAAGTGTGACAGAGAAGGGTGTGCACTTGTCCCAGGCTCTCCCGTCTCTCTGCTTCCTGACTGCCATAGGCTCAGCAGCTTTTGTCCGCCATGCCTCTTTACTCTGTCATCTCTGCCTTGGATCCAGCCAACTATGGACTGTGCCCACTGGAAAAAATATATCTCTCTCTTCCTTTGAATTGTGAGTGTCTAGTATTTTGTCCCAGTGGGGGGAAAATGACTGATACAAGGACTCAGTATTAAATATATTTGTAAGCAGTCAGCTGACTTGGTGTATCAAATTTATGATTTCTTTGTCTCTCATATTTTAAATATTATTAATACCGTATAAAATCTTTTAAATGATTACTTATTTTGAAACAATAAAACATTACAATCAGCCCCTTGACTGGCATATTCTTTAATCGAACTTTACTTCACAGGTATAATCATTCCTATCAGGTTGGCGTTTCACAGCTATCAGTTCTATTATATTCTATTTGTATTTATGTGTTATTTCTGATTACCACATTTCTCTCATCTATTGAATGTTCATTAGTGACAGAAAGAGAGTTCTCTAATTATCCCCAAATATGTTGTTAATTTATGTAAGAATTCATAGAATAGTTAACAAATGTTTATTATGTTCCAAAGATTGCACAATTGAGATATAACGATGAAAGTGTATGTAAAGGAGTTTATACACAATAGGAAGCTATAGAGATAATTCAAATTACCACTGTCAAAGTATCACTGTACTCTAAATAGAGTACTCATAACATAGTCTTTTATTGTTAAAGACATTCTCTCATGGAAGGTGATATCAAAGGTGACATAAGAAGAAGCATAGGACTTGTTCAGATTTCGGGTACATTAAAAAAATCACATAAAAAAGAAATAGAAAGATCCAGAGATACTGAAAGGTATGCAATCCTTTCTAAAAGTGAATGTTTTCCATTTGCCTTTTATTTGGGCTGTGCATGGAAAGGGATATGTGACAAAGCTGAGACAAAGCATCTACATCCTAAAATAAGGTGACAGTATTTTGGATATCATAGAACCAATAAGGAGTCAATAAAAATCTTTTAAGCAGATGAATGATGTTTGGAATTGTGAAAGAGCACTCTGCAATGTCAGGAATGGGTTAGAATGTAGTGGGAAGACGGAGGGGCCAGGTTGGAGTTCAGGGTGATGATCCAAGTGACAGACGATGGAGGTAGCATTCGAGGTTCTGCAAGATGTAGGAGGCGAGTGAAGGTGGCACTCAGAGCTTTTGGTTATGTGGGTATGTAAAATACCCAAGTGTGATAAAATGACTTTCAAGCTTTGGACTTAGGTGTTTTGAGTGTTAAAAGTGAGCTTGTAAAAAACAGAGTCAAGCTCTTGAAAATGATGCTGACTTCAATTTTGAAAGGTAGTTTAATGGAAATATTATATTTTACAAACACTTTGAGTTATCTGGCAGAACTGAAGAACAAGTGTGAGACTCAGAATAGAAGTCTATGTGGGATTGTGAGTCATCAGCCAATGCATATGAATGTTTAAAAATCAGTAAAATTCAAAAGGAGGATGAGGAAAAAGCTCAAACTATAGTTAAAAAAAGGTAAGTGCTGAAGAATAGCCCAAATATTATTATTGATGTTACATGATCTTCAGAGTATAGGTAGATAAAATAATCTGAAAAACAATGTCATCATGATGAATGCAAAAAAGAGAGAAATGGGGGCTGGGGATTTAGCTCAGTGATTAGAGTGCTTGCCTTGCAAGCACAAGGGCCTGAGTTCGATCCCCGGCACCACAAAAAAAAAAAAAAAAAAAAAGAGAAATGTCTTAAAATGTAAATGTCAAATACAGAGGCTACAAATAAAATAATTAAATGCCTAATGATAGCAATGTGATGCTACACTTTCAAATGTAAAGGAATAGAGTTAATTACTATCATTTACATAATGCTATAAACTCAGTGTTCTCTGAAATGGGAACGCTATCGAGAGGGCTTCTACCATCGTACACTGAGACGCAATCATTTGAGGCTGTTGGCCTCCAATCCCTAATAACATGAATGTGCACAGTTCACCTTTGATTAGTATGCTTCTGTAAGTAAATGAAATGTTTGCAGGAGCAAATTATTATACCATAACAAAGTCAATGATTCAGGAATATGAATATTATAAACAAAAACTACCTTAACTCCATCCACATGATTAGAAAACAGTCCATGTGACCATCATCCAAACTGAGGCACACTAAATTTCAGATTATATTAGAGATTTAAAAAAACTGGTTTATGATGAAATATACTTACTAGTGTCCAGAGAATTATGAACACTAATATCCATCCCATATCTAGTAAATTATTCACTTATCATATGAACTTTGATTATTTATGCACCAGTTACCTAAAACTGCAGAACACGTCATCTCACCTTAGTAAGCTTCTACTCTACACACTGACTGAGGTCAGTCATTGGTACTCGCATTCTTCAAGTTAAGGTAACTCTTGTTGCCAAACTCACTTGTTATCATAAAGGATGCAAAGTACAAAAGCTCACGTGCTTCCGTGAGTCATTGGTTGGTGACTTTATTGCGTAAAACAACCACATTTTTTATCAGCATGCAGTAGTCTAACATGATGGTGGCCAGATTCTAGGAAAGACAAGGCAGAAGCTGCCATTTCTCTCAATAACTGAAGTCAGAAATCCTACGGCTTCTTAGTCAAAAAATCATAATACTAAAGAATTGGCAGATTGGCTGGGCGTGGTGGCTCACGCTTGTGATCCCAGCACTTAGGAGGCTAAGGCAGGGGGATCACCTCAAGTTGGAGGCCAGCCTGGGATACACAGTGAGTTCAAGGCCAGCCTGAACTATATATTGAGACCTTGCCTCAAAAAACAAAACAAAACAAACAAACATAAAGAATGAGCAGGTTTACTTAACATCCTGATCTATGAAGTGCAATGTGCATATGATATTTAAGAAAATTTTGGCAGCTATACTTGACCATCGCAGCCTGAAATCTGGCCAGGATTTATATCTGTCCACTTGGAAAATTCACACAACCTCCCCACCCCCACTCTAAGACTCCTTATATTACCACATTGACTCAAAATCTTTATATATTTCATCAAATTAGATCTAGATACAGAGGAATTATGATTTTTGGATGTACCTTGTCAACGGGAACTACTTTTGTGAACTTCCTTCTGATCAAGGTATCAATAAAGTAGTGAGCAACACCAACAGAGTCCACTTCAGAAAAGATGAACACAGTTACTAAAATGTTGGTGACTTTACCTCCTAAGACAATGTCCCACTTCCTCCAGCAGATTGCCAATGTGCTGTCTAATCTTCCCAAGTTCAAGAGTGCTGTGACCTGTCACATGGTAAAAACACGTGTGTTAGATAAGCTGTGTTTAGGCACAAGTCTTAGTGCCACGGGTTGTGAATTCAATGTGTATGAATCAACAGTCTATAGCAAATAAAGTACCTTTAAATATAATCCCATAGAAAATAAGGTTATGTGCTGATTGGTTGACAACAACAAGTGAGCAGAGTTGCACAGAACCTTGATCGTATGCTTTCATTAGAGCCTCAGTATTCATTAATTCACTGTCTGGTAACTTCGTAGAAAAGCACCGTGAATAACGAAAGTCACCTACGTATGCTTATATGATGCACTTTAACTTTTACATTTACACAAATAAATATATAAATATTCCATGTTCATCTTTTTCATAAAGTGGATTATATTTAGGAAGGAAACGGATATCAGATACTGACAGAAGTTTTCATCTTATTCAGGTAGATTCATTATATTTATTTCTTATTAGGAGTTTTAAAAAGATTAGTAAAATCACACTGTTTTTCTTCTCTAAATGATGGCAGTAATGGTTTCACATGTAAAGACTTCCCCAAACTACAATTTGCATGTATTCTTAAAAATTATTTGGAAATATACAACATAACTTTTTTATAGCAATACTTACCAAATTTTAATGACAAGCAGAAATAGCTCCAGAATTATTCAGTTAGATTAATTTATCCTCGATTGACTCCTCCCAACAACTCCCATCAAATCACTAATTAGATGAATAAAAGAAATACTAATAAGACAACTGAAAACCCCTCCGATGTCCTTTCTAGTCATTGCTGTACATCTAAAGTAGCTATAATCCTGTAGTGAAGAAACGTATCTCAATATTGCCTCTATTTCACTGAGTATGAATTTCTAACATCTTTCTTCGTTGTTCAGAATTATATTTTTGAGATGCACACGTGCTGTTTTAAGTAATTTATGTATTTTTAAAGTCTGTTGTCCACTGTTTAATTTCATTTTTTGTAAGATTAACATTTAATTTACTAAGATTTAATTTTTTCCAAAGACTCAGTTGTGCAAGAAATAAACATTAAAAAATAACACTTTATATTATTCAACACAGGGTCAGAGTTTGTGCTTCTGTTCTTCCCAGACTTCTTTCATTTCACTACGCTTGGGAAATTCAACACGTAGGTAATCAGGAGAAGCTATTTCTGAGGTATAGTCCCTGGACAAAAATCACTGTCTCCCATGTCCACATCCTTACTTCCATGGTACTTCTGTTCTCTTGAGCCCTCTGGCCTGGAAATAACCTCCTAATTCTCTGTCAGGACTGGAGCACAGGAGTTCACTCTGAGGCTGCCTACCGTTCCTTAGGTTCAATTGTACACATAGCAATTTCTACTTGGACCTCATCAGTCCCTCAGAGCGATGCTAAGGACACGGCATGTGTTACTTTTATATTGAGGATTTTTTGCAACTCTCCCTCTTATTTTTATGCAGCCAGGAGAAATACCATTTCAGTTTTGTGATCATTTTTTTCTTCTTGTGTTCAAGATAATATGCTCTTCTGTCCTATTCATTTTATCTTCTCTGCAAATCTTTTATGGTCTTTATGAGCATAGATATTCTGCAGGGAAAAGGCATCAAGACATAAAGGCAATTTATTTTTTGCTCTGCCACGTTCTTCTCCATAAGTAATAAATTAGAGAAGAGAGTCTACAATCTAAAGTGGGTACAAAAATTATGAAATATTTTAATAAACATATACATATTAAATCTTAATTTTTTTATCACCAGCCCACAAAATTTTACTAACCACAAATAAGTAGGATGCAGATGCAATAGTTTGTGAGAAAAAAACAAAAAACAAAAAATGAAAAATTACAATATTCCAATGCCTTAAATCCAGCTGAGACAACTTTGTGAAGGAACTAGACTACAAATATATGAAAGTAGTTTTTCACATTAAATTTCTCTTATGTTTTGTATCTTCTGAAGTATTAAGACTCTCCAGATCCAAAATATTCTTCTAGATCTTGTAGATTTAATTGCTTTACTCTCTGAGCAATATATATATATATAAATATATATATATATATATTTATATATATTTATATATATAAATATATATATATATATATGAAAAAATACACGTAGGGGTTATAACTATTAAGAGTAAACAGAAAATTAAAGATTATTTGCACTTATCCAGAAAACACTGAGATCCAGAACAGCAAAATGACAACACTGAGCCTCAAGTATCAGTCCGGTAGTTGTAGCTTTTTCATACACTGATTTCTGTTTTGATTCAATCAAGGCAGTTTATTGGAATTATATTAATTATATTCACATTAACTATAAGAACGAATTATTAATTTTACATTAACTTTTAAATAGTTTTTATGGTGGGAATTATTAATAATAATAAACTGATTAACAAAGTAGCTTTAAATACCATTGAATAATTAATATTATGCTCATCTATATATGTATATCTTGAAATTTTAACAAGAACTTCAGAAAGAAAATGTCTACCACATTATACATATGCAATCTTATAACTAGTTTCCCTTATGATACATATGCAAATGATATGGTTGCTAATCAAATCAGACTCCATCCTTTATTTCTTGTTGCATCACAATTTAAACCAAAACATAATTTCATTTTATATACCAACAAAATTGTCATTTTGGGAAATAGCATTTGTAATATACACTAAGACCATATAAAATGAATTATTATTGCAACTAAGAGTGCATCGTGAAAGGGCTTAGCAAAATACTAGCTTGCATGCCATATTCTTGTCCTGCTTAACAATTGCAATAAAATAAAAATGATAGGGCTGTAAAGAACAGTGTAGAATTAGAAACAGAAATGACTGTACATTACTTTGCCATTTGATGTGAAGCACTGTAGCTTGCTGACAGTAATCTTAATGAGTACCACACTAGAGATATTAAAATTATTTTTCTATTAAAAATAGGTAATGAAATATACATATGGTGTTTAAATTCCCCTGTTACTTCTAACATACCATTATTTTAACTAAAAGGACATTGAAATGGCATTCTAAAAGAAGGTTGAATGCTAACTTAGCTTATAAAATTAATAAGAAAATAGTAGACATAAGAGATGCAGAAAATTTAAATGTCTTTGAAATTCTGCTTTTAAGGGCAAATTAAAGTAAACTAGAAAGACATAACATCTGGTAATGACACTCAGAAAACAATGTAAAATTTGGCCATTGATTCACTAGATGGGTAATTGGCTTTTGTGTACATCTATACCCACGAAATGAGGAGGCTGTGTACTTGTATTTAAATACTCCAGGAATCACATAATTAGTGCTCTATATTTCCTGCACTGGCATTGAAGAATGTAAATCATCTTTCATTATTTAGAGTTTGTTCAATTAAAGATGTCAGAGATTCTAATCTTAGTAAAGTAGGGATAAAGTGTTTTTCTTTATTTTTTAGGATGGTGGGTAAAGAGTGTGAGAGTGTACATAAGAAAGAATCTAAGAAATTTTAAAATTCTAAGAAGATATGGAGGGAGGAAGCAAGACCAAAATTCCATTTAAATTTCAAACAATAGCTGAGTAAATTCAGATGCATTTCTCTAATTGTGTGGGGTTTGCTATTTTTTATGTTTCCTACGTAATAGAAATCTTGCCAAATATAAGTTTAAATTCTCTATCCCATAAGCTTTCTCTGATTTCGAATATTAGAACCTAATATAAAGTTTCTAGTTATCCTAGTCTGAGTTTGGTCCCTACACACAACCAGAGTTTAGTTGGATAATACCAGGATGAAGATACTCTTTTGGGGGCAAAAGTGTTTGGAGTAACGCAAGTTTTATATAAGGTTGTTGTTGTGAGAAGGAGTGATAAGCAGACAAAATAACTGTTGCCTTGCATCCATTGTCGTAACTGCACATGGGATTTAGAACAACTATCTGTAGGTCTCCGTTGAGGTCAACTGATTCATCCAAAATTAGTTACTGAGTACTTACTATGTTCTAGAGCTGTGCTACACGGCTGGGATTCCACAGGCAAAAAAACTAACTTCTTTCTTCTTACAGAATGGATATTCCAGTGTGGAGAAAACCAGACTACGGGTGAAAATCAAATGCAGAAACTGCCTTCTCATATGTATTGTGAGTGAAATAAGCAGGGATCAGTATATAAAATGATATACGGT
Organism: Hystrix cristata; assembly: GCA_004026905.1. Classification (NCBI taxonomy): domain Eukaryota; kingdom Metazoa; phylum Chordata; class Mammalia; order Rodentia; family Hystricidae; genus Hystrix; species Hystrix cristata. The sequence goes on along the minus strand of PVJO010018991.1, from coordinate 27,444 downwards.
TGTGAGAAACTCTGACCAGAGAGATGCTTGATATGAACGCTGGAGGAAGGGACCTTGGGGAGCGATAGTTCCCAGGTTTCTGGAAGTCTTGGTTAAAGATTAGAACACATCTGCAGGACAGCCATCCCCAGAATCAATAATAGGTTACTCTCAACAGATGTTCGCTCTGGTCATTGCATTTCTCCTACGCGCCCATAAGCTTCCTCTCGATAAGTTTGCTTAAACTAGGTTAACATACATCACGTAGCAGGGCATCCTTTTCCAGCCCTATTCCCCCCACCAAAACTCCTGTACAATATGTTGCAATTGCTTTTCTTCTGCATCTTTGTTCTCATATCCTTGAGTTACAAATAAATAACTGCACAGGTCTCAGGTAGTTGCTGTTTCCCTGAGGCTCTTAAGCCCAAGAGGCAGCCCCTTTGAGTTCTCAGAGACTGACTCAAATCTCATCTCCGAGTAATCTTTCTCATCGTCTGTCATCCGCAGCCAGGGTCGCATGCTGCGACATATGATGGGTATTTTGAATGACGGATCTTCTGAAAAACTTTCTGGGGAACTCATTCTAATTGTGGATAAAATGCCAACATCATGTGCAGACTCAGAATTGTGAAAGACCATCTGTAATTGGGGCAGAGCAGAGGAGTCCTAGTTAAGGTTGGAGAAACAATTAGATGATGCATGAACTCAAAGGCCTGGAGTATAAATTTTATTTTCACTGCTATGAGAAGTCTTTGAAGCATTTCAGTCTGAGGAGCGGCAAGATCTCATTTATATTTTAAAACGATTTGCTCTTGCTGCTATATAGAGAATGAATTGGGAGGAAGATGAAAGTCATCTTATTTGATGATGTACTAGATGTGGGTACCGAAAGAAATGAAGAATCTCGGCTACCTCCTCATTAGGGGCTTGAGTGATTCGATTATGCTACCAGTTACTAAAATGGAGAAGTGTGTTTTCTTTTCTTTTTTTTTTGAAAATTATGTTTTCAAAAAGAATAACTGCAGTCGGTAGAAATTCAGGTTTTGTTATAGTACATGACAACGTTGAAGTGACAGAGACATACGTGAAAAAAATCAAGTAATTGTATTCGTACTTCGGGAAGTTAAAGTGAGGACAGAAGCTGCCTTCAGAGTGGTGTGCCATCTCTCACGCTGGTTTCACGGCACTGGCTCGGAGCCCTAGCGATCTAGTTTTTCCTTTCTATTGCAGCTTGCCATAAGTTGAACATCAATTTTACATTTTCCTACAGAAACTGTCTTTACAGTATTAAAGATTAGGGTATATTTGTCCCTGTGGTTCAAATGGACTAATGCTTGAATTTTCTTCAGCATATATATACATTAATTACTCTTACTCTTTCAGGGTGGAAAATGGGAAATTAACATGAACTATATTTGCAATGATATTTCACTGTCCCTCAATTCTTTCATTATGGTTTCATTGTCAGAAAATTTTTTAGGACTTCATTTGTTTCTGTGTTTACCATGACAAAATACCTGAGGTGGACACTTTATGAAAGGGGTTTTATTTAACCCAGTTCTGGGGATTCAGGAACAAGGTGCTGGCACCTCCCTGTCTTTGCTGGGGGCTTCCGGGTGGGTGGCAACACAGTGAATGTAGCACAAGCAGAAAAGAGATATCACACTGTGAGGTAAGCGGTGAGAGACACAGAGGGGCTCTACTCCCTTTCTTACAATAACCCATTCTTGGGGGATCTCATCCACCACCACTAGGAGACCTGATCTCCTCCCAGGAAGCATGGTTAATCTATTCATGTGGTTAGAGCCCCCTGACCTAATTACCTTCCTTAGTCTCCAACTCTTAAATTTTTTGCCTTCTCAACATCAGCAGGAAACTCCGGGAGACAAATCTTATCCAAATCATGGCCCTGATCATGGAGAGTAAATTTTAATGGGGCTGCGTCCCTTGTTCTCCTGATAATGAGAGCAAATTTGCTTGCTTATGAGCATTAAACAAAATTCTTGTATAGTGTCATGTATCTTTCCTCTAGAAAAAAATGGATTCTATTAATCATCTCCATAGATAACAGCAGATGGGCCTCTTTAACTCCCCATCCCATTACCGCTCACTAAAGAGCATTTTGCCCATATATTTGGTGACATTTTTGTGCCATCCCTGAGCTCCGAGGTTGCCAATTCCTTCACAGCATCCTCATCTTTGCCTGTTATTAGCTCTGGCCTGCAAAGGGCACCGCTGCCTGGTGCTCAGGGATCAAGGTCCTTCTCACCAGCACATCTCTTCTCCCTGCTAGGTGGACTGGCCTCAGGGCTCACTCAGGACCAATGTATGCAGCCAGTGTCTTTTATTGCCTTAGACTGAATATCTACATTACAATCCCTGCTTCTCTGAGCCTATGATTCTTTGCTTCATCATCACAGCATTTTTTACAAGTCTATTTTATCTAAAATAAGTCCTTATATCACCTCCCAAAATGTTATTAAAGCTATTAAAACTTGAGCATTAAATCTTGCATTAGGAGGTTTCTCTCATATTAAAGAACTCTCCCTTCATTAATTTTATGTTATATCCAACATTCTCAGGTTTAACATAGCTCCTGACAATATCTATTCATCAGATTCTAAAGCTTCTTTGTTTGGTTACCTCTCCTTTTTTAAAAGCCCAGCTTCTATTCGGTTAGTTCATGCGTGGTTTGAGAAATGTTTTTGATCTGGGTCCCCAGAAGGGACATAAGGGTAAATCCTGAGACAGGCAAACATTATTCTGTAAGGCACAACATGATCTTCACACAAGAGAAGGAGGCTATGACTTCTAACAGGGAATCTGCAAGTATAAAGTTCCACATCTAACCTGCACCCTTTTCCCTACATCAGGCATTCTCAGATTCTAGCCATTATTACTAAAGCCATGACATTAGATCTTTATTGAAAGAGGAAAAATTTCTAAAGTACAAAGCTATAAGTATAAAAAACACTTGAAAATATAAGGATGATAGCTAATTTGCTAAAGGCATTTCATTTCAAAAGAAACAGAAAGAAAAAAAAAAAAGGCCCTGCTGAAGACTTTTTTCTGGAGTGCCAATACTCTCACTGTTCACAGATTCCAGTGACTCAGAAACAACGGCTTGCACAGAACACACTTAAGTGAAACTGTGTAGAAAAATTCATCTTACATGGGGATGAATACAAGAAATAGATATAAGAAAAGTGCTAGCCTAATGTGTGCCTAATTTGTGACATTATGGTGACATTTAAATAATTATTTCAATCTTTGTTACCTTGTTCACAGAACAGAAAACACCAACTAAAAAGAACATGATTTAATAGTAGTTTGTCATGAATTTTAGAAAAATATGTATATACATACATTTGGCACATAGTAGGTATTGAAGGGTTTCTTAAATGGATAAATTGTAAGCTCTCAATACAAGATAATTGTATTTATAATAATTGCAAATGACATCGTGTCTACATCAGATAACATCGCAGAAAAACACATTATTTCGATTTAATTGGAATGGGGAGTATAAAAATATGAAATAAGTCTTTACATTGCTATTTTAAACTCCATTCTTAGGAAAGTTGCCAGAAAGTGTTATATATAATGAGTAAAAGAAATTGATGTTTTAAAACCTTAAGACTCTGAAAATTCAATTGATATATTTTATAGAATTCTATGATGAAAAGCAGGTCTACGAAGAAATATGCAGTTTGAAATGTAAGTTTTAAATGTTGTATTTATTTAACAAATTTATCAAGTCCTGTGAATACAAATGACTTTCTTTACCGTAAGCTAAGTGTTTCAGGTTGCTTTGATGATACTTTCATTTTTCCAAAACATTTTAGAATCCTTCTTTAGACATAAAGTTAATATGTGAAGTCAAAAAAAAAAAACACATATACAAATAGACACACAGACAAACACTTGTACAATGTTTGACAATAAACCTGTATTTTCAAGGAGAACTTTTTTGTCCTTGGTAGTAGTCAGTCCACCAGTTTTATTCACAGACTTAAATCACGGATCTGACAAGACTAGGAACCTGAAACATAAGTGCACGAAATATGAGGACAGATTTAAAAGGGCAAGACAAGGGTGGTGTGAGGGCTAAAGTGAACGGTCTGCTTGATTGGCATGGGAGTCGCCCAGTGGACAAATGAAGAACATTTCTAGGCATGTGAGATGGGTCACGGAGTCATGGCCTCGAAGCGTATTTCTGCTCTCATCTGTTCCTTCCTGGCTCTCTTCCCCTCCTCATCCCTGCTTTCCTGAACTGAACAATTTCTATAACGATGTTCTTACCTTGGATCCAGGTGACGAAGGACCGAATCCCCTGAAACAATGAACAAAATGAAAACTAGTTAGTTTAAGTTATACAAGCGGTATTCCATCCCAGCAAAAGAAGGGCTGACTAATAGAGGTAGTGTCCCTAAAATAGATACGCAGTCAGCCAAAGAAACACCTTCAAAGCCATAATGGATTTTATTTTAATAATGAATTTTATTTGCATAAAATGCTGTGTTTTGAATATTTTTTCCAAAATTCATTTTGGAAATTAAATTAATTCTCAGTGTAACAGTATTAATAGATGAGTACTTTAAGAAATGATTAAGAAATGATTAGGCCAGGAGAGTTCTATTATTTATTTATTTATTTTGTTTTTGGACAGGGTCTTGCTCTCTAGCTCAAGCTTGTATTGAATTCGCTATGTAGCTCAGGCTGGCCTGGAACTTGGCGATCCTTCTGCCTCAGCCTCCCAAGTATTTGGATTACAGGCATGTGCCACCATGCCCAGCAAGAGCTCTGTTCTTCTGAACAGATTATGTTCTTGCAAAAGAAGCTGAAGAGGTTAATGCTCCCCTCTATTTTCCTTGTGTATGAGGCCTCAACATTTCTCTCCCAAGAGGACAGAGCAATGAGGTGCCATCCTGGAGGCAGAAACCAGACACTAAACCTTGAACTTGGCCTTTTTGTCCTGTAGAACTGTGAGGAATTTCTGTTCCTTATAGATTATCCAGTTTCAGTTGTTTTGTTACAGCAGGACAAAGAACTAAGGCATGAAATTAATATGTTTTAAGGTTAATTTATTCAAATATTTTATATCATTTTTATATGTGTATCATCTTGATTTCCACTAAGACTAAGACACTTTTGTACTGTATATTTTAATATGCTATTTTGGTGACAATGGATTTCTTAATGGGTGTTAATATATTTCTTAACACAGTGTAGCTTTTGAACAATAAACTAATCTGATATATATTTTATTATACAATAGCACACTAAAGGTTCCAAGCTAAAGTAAAGATCACATGTAGTAGTTTCCATGCTGAAATGAAAAATTGTCTCAGGTACTTAAAAGAAAACCTAAAAAAAAATCAAGATGTGAAATTGTAGTATACACTACTAACATTTTAAAATATTGCACTTTTTAAGGGAAAAAAAACTAATCTTATATTAAGTAAGAATGCTTCCTTTTATTATTTTAGTGAAACAAGTAGTTTCCTAAATGATAAGACTAGGGAAGATCACCTGAATGTAAACAACCTAACTACAAAACCATTTATCATTTTTAAAGTTATTCTTTTAAAGTTTTGTATGCTTAATGATTTAGTAGGTGTGAAATATTTATACCCCTAAAAGGTAAAGATTCTGCTGGCCTCAATATATCTTGGCTTATAATATTCCTCTATCTCTCTTTTTTTTTAATTTTATTTTTTAACCAAGAACATGTATTGGTACATTGTCCATATATTGATCACATTTAACATGTTTGTTTTGTACCTGTACATGGTGTCTCTTGGTTCTCCCCCCATCGCCTCCCCTCCCTTCTGTTCCCTCCATCCCTATTTACAGCAGATTTATTTACAATTCTCCATGATTTCCCTTTCCCCTTTCTTTCCGTTTTTTCACTTCCTGCTTTTCTCCCTTCCCTCTTTCTGGTACTCCTCTCCTTTGTATATTATCTTCCTTTTATATGATATCCATTACACTACGTTGTCCTTATTTACAGTTATGGTTTCTCATATCAGAGAAACAATTCTATGTGTGGTCATGAGTGTCTGATTTATTTCGCTTAGTAGTATATTCTCAAGGAACATCCATTTACATACAAATGACTCTAGTTTATCCTTCTTTATGGCAGTGTAGTACTCCATTGTGTAGAAAAGCCACATCTTCTTTAGCCATTCATTGGTGGTTGGGCATTTGGGTTGTTTCCAAGACCTAGCTATTACAAACTGCACTGCTATAAACATGGTTGTGCATATATCTCTGTGGTATGATGATTTTAACTCTTCTGGAAAGATCCCCAGTGGAGGAATAGCTGGATCAAATGGAACCTCTAATTCTAGTTGTTTGAGGAATCTCCATATTGATTTCCACAGACCGCACGGGAAACAATACAAAGAATCAGTGCTTGGGACCACATGCTATTAAAAAGCTTTTGCACAGCAAAAGAAATCACCAACAGAGCAGGACGAAAAACCACGGAATGGGAAAAAAATTTTACTAGCTATCCATCAGACAAAGGTCTAACATCTAGAATATATAAAGAACTCGAAAAAATTAAACCTCCCAAATTTAAAGACCCAATCCAAAAATGGGCAACTGAAATGAAGAAACATTTCTCAAATGAAGAAAAAAAAATGGCAAATAAATATATGAAAATGTGTTCAACATCACTAGTCATTCGCGAGATGCAAATCCTCTATCTCTTTAACTCAAATATAATCTAGATTTTGTTGTAATTATTCCGTGATTTTAAAAAAAATGGAGAGGTTTTAAAGCAGATTTATACCATCTGTATTTCTTATCTTTTCCAGAAAACAATAATATGTATTTGGATCATGTAGCATGCAGACTTTTAAAGCTGGCTTCTTAAATTCAAGAATACACAGTATACTGTGTATTTTTCTGTGTCTTTTCTGGAAGGGTAGCTCACTATGTTTTATTAATGAATAATATTCTAAGGATATGGTACATTCTCTTTTACTATTCTTCTATTTAAAGACATCCTGGTTACTTCCAATTCTTGACAAATACAAATAAAGCTTCTATATGCGTTTGTATGTAGGATTTTATATCTATATGTTTTCTATTCATTCGCATACCTTGAGTTTTGGATCATAATGTATGTCTACTGATGCAAGAAAATGCTAAACTGTCTTTTGAAGTGGCTTTACTAGTTTTCATTCTCTTCAGCAATGGAGTTCATGTGTTCCACATCTCACCAAAATTTGATGTCAGCGTTTTGAATTTAAGCAATTTGAATTAGGTATATATAGTTTGGCATTTTAATATGCAACTTTCCATTAACATATAGTGTGTAAGCTTCGCTCTTAAATGTATCATTCCTCTGTGTATGTTCTTCAACAAGGCATCTGTTCAGGTATTTCGCCTACTTTTTAACAAGCTTGTTCGATTTCTTACAGTTGAATTTTGAGGACTTCTGGTATATTTTGGGAACAAGTCCTTTATTGGGTATATGATTTGCAATATATTTTCCCAGTCTGCAGTTTGTCTTTTTATTCTCTGAACAGTACCTTTTGCAGAGGAATTTTTAATTTTAATGAAGTCACTAATCACATTTAGTTTCATGGAGAGCCCTTTGGTAATATTTTTAAACTCATTGGCAAGCCCACATCATCTGAATTTTCTCCTATCTTGTCTTCTAGAAGTTTTACAGTTTAACATGTTATATTTTGGCTCATGACCCACTTGGAGTGATTCTTGGTGAAAGGTACAATACCTGTGACTGGATTCACTTATTTGCATGTGGATGTCTTGCTGTTCTATCACCATTTATTGAAACAGTTACTCTTCCTCTACTGAACTGTAGTTGCTTTTTGTCAATGATCCATTGACTATATCTGTTTGGTCTATCTTAACTGCTAATTTCAATATCAGTATATTAAATACATACAGAATACATATGTATTGAATATTATATATATTGAATATGCATATTGAATATATTCACTGATGGTTTTTTCAGTTTAATATAACATTATGACACTGTTTCATGGATAGTGCAAGTGATTTATAGTAACGCATTTCCAATTTTCTTTCCCATCCATTAAAAACTGATATCATTAATCTCACTTATCTGTAGCATTTACTCACGTAGTACATTGTTGCAATCACTAATTTGAACATATTTTTATTTGTTAGATCAAATAAGAATAAGAAAAGGTAAAGGAATTTATTTTACTTTTATTTATTCCTTTTTAAGCATCCTTCCTCTATGCAGAGCTGTGGTTTTGATACATATTATTTTCATTCTTTCTGAAGAAAGATTTTAACTATTTCTTGTAAGGTCGTATATTAGTTACTTTTCTAGAGTCAATGGTTTGCAAGAGAGCAGATTTAATACAGGACAATTACAAGTTACAACATTCACACACACAAGCCAAATGTAGGAAGAGTACAGAATGTCTACCTATGCACTGGAGACCTGAAAGATTCAGTCAAGGGCTGGGAGCCCACGACACTCTCTCTTGTATGTCTATGTCTGCACTAAAAGGCTGACGAAATCTATATTGGAGCCAGGATACGATGCTTGCAGCAGAGATGAAGACCAGAGCTCACCTGAAGTGAACAGCAGCCATCCACAAGCTCCTTCTGCAATGAGAGCAGCTGAGTTCCCTTCAGGAGAAGCAGCCACGACAGAGCTTCTCCTGGGAAACACCCGGCTGCCATTTTCTGCTCCTGTTCTCCTTTATGTTGCCGGCAACAATCCTCAGGTGGATCTTCTATGCCCAGCACCACACCAAGTCAGACCAGCTGGATGTTCCTGCTCAAGCTGACCATGATAAGTTCACCACAGGTGGTCTCCTGAAAACAAATTCCCTCAATTTGTCTGAGAAAACCTTTATTTTTGTATTGTTTGTAGATAAACTGTATACATAATTCTAGGTGTCCTTCTTTATGTTTTACTTCACTGTCTTCTAGCTTCCACAAATTCTGCAGAAATATCTCAAACAATCCTCTTCCTTCTCTACAACTAAAATTGTTTCTTCCTCTCACAGTTTCTTTCAATATTTAATTTGTTTTTAATTATCTGTAGCTTCAATATAATATTCAGATTTTTTTTTAATTTATTTTTTCTTGTGAGGCTGGGAATGAGTCCTTCCAAGTTTTTGCCACTCAGGACAATAAATCCAGGAGACACACTGTTGAGATTTTTGCTGTAACTGTGGTATATATTTGTGTGATCCTCTGATGCGTGTGAGACTGTGTGTATATAATTAGTATATCTTATTTTTGTTCTGGTTTTGTTTGTAAGCCAAAATATACAGAATGCATTTTTCTGTGATTTTCTTTTTTTTGTTATACATGTCTAAACTAGTACTTTTTTCATTATACCAGCGTAATTACATAAATACTTAAAAATGCCTTCATTTGTTATTTTGATAAAAATATTTAGATTTTATATAATTGTAATTGCGTACCTAAAGACCATCTTGAGACATTCCAGTAACTGCATATGTTTCTATAAACTATAGTATAAATTTAGCATGGAATTTTCTGGCTTATAGGTATCATTAACAGGATAGTGACATCCTATTTTCCAAACTGGTGGTAAGAATTTTTGTTGTGCTTGGCTGTTTTGAATCAGTATGATGGGAATAAAATTGTATTTTGTTGTAAAAAAAAATTCATTCTCTGGAGTACTACTGAAATCCAATATATAGTTTCTCTCTTACATCAAAAAAAATTGTATATGCTTCCTATTCTGTAAATATTCTTTTCATCAGTATTTAAATCTAATTATTTTTTATATTCCTATTTATATGTAGAGCTTTCTATATTCCAGATACTAATATTTTGTGTGGTCACTGTAAATCTAGAAATATAAAATTTTATAATTCTTTTTATCTCAGTTTTGTGTCAGGAATCTCTTTTTAGCATGTATCATCACTTTAGACATAAAGTACATAATCTCCTATTTTCTTGGAGATATATATCTGTACCCACTGAGTACTTTTATCCCTTAAAATTGTCAACAACTTCAGATTTTTCACTTCTCTAACTGATTGATGGATCCTGGAAAGGAGTTTGTATACTTTCTTGAGAGTTACACAATAATTTAAATTACATTAAGTTAAACTAAATTTATTATATAAATTTAATTATGTTTGTGTGTTTTACTTATCTGTGTATTTTTATGTGTCTAAGGACTTTGAGAATTTGTTTTTATACAACAGGAAGAGTAATATGTAATATTGCATGCTTTTGGTCAGCTAAGTGACATCTAGCGTTGGTTATCTGTTCCCCTCAATATTACTGTTAAATATTCCAAAACCGATCCAGAGTAGGCCTAAGAATTTCTTGACTTAAACTGGTGTTAGATAATATATTTGTAACTGTATTTGATGCTTGTTGAAGTTGTTTTGCTGTACTTCATGACTTATTATTGTTTTGGTAGGCGTCAGGCTTGGTTTTGAACAGAGAAAATTTAAATACAATGGGAAAAGATAGCCTGGGTGATATACCCTACTCATCTCAAAATCTATCCCCGAATCTATGTCTACCATCATTAGTTTTCCCACGGACGGCTTTCAGACCAACACATTAGCTGAGCCAAGAACACCACACCAAAGCCAAGAACTTCTATATGAAGCAAACAATTTTGAGTTTTGGTATTTTTCTTACAGAGTATAGTTTATTACTCTCTCTCATCAGATTGTACACAATCCCACAAAGTGCTCAGAAAAATGTACAGTGTTGGCCTTTACTGGTATCATTGATCTTAATTATGAGGTATTAGGCTATTATAAGGTATCATTATTAAATATTTTCCCATTTAATCCTTTAATGAATTAGAAACTAGAATAATTAATTTGGAAAAGCTTTTGATAATGATTACTTCCATAACATATGAACTCTCATTCTGTTGGTTGTATAATTTGGAATTTGAGGAGATGCAATCTTTTTCTTTTTACATTATTGAATTTTTGATGTCTTATTTCTAGAATATATAATTAGGGAATAAGGAGTAGATCTATAGCTAAGGAAAAATTTTAAGAACTCTCCAAAGTTAGATTTATTATCAAGTGACTATCAAACAGAACATCTATAGATTTGTAGAATATGTAGCATAACAACAGAGTACCTAAGATAGGTAAGAGAGGAAAATGTGCATTCTGAGTATTTCAAATCAACAGTTGAAAACAAGCAAAAATGAGGCTGATCCACTTTTTTTTTTTTTTTTTGGTGCTGAGGATTGAACTCAGGGTTTCGTGTCCAGTCATTCTTAATACTACCTTCTAAGTATCTAATTGGATATATTAATATGTGAGGAGTAAAAAAATCAGAGGATTTCCCCCAATACATTTTTCTTTCTATGATCTAGAGGGAAATTTCCATTGCTTAAAGAAATTGAGATAAATATTATCCCTCGACTGGATAGTATCTGACTGCTATGAATGTCAGGTGTGCAAAGACTCTCAGTTTCTGTCTTCACACACAAGGTTAGTATGTGAAGAGCTTGAATTCTCTATAGTATGCAATAGTAAGTAATCTACAGTCTACAGTTAAATTGGAGAGCAACTAATATTTTCATGCTTATTCCTAAAATACTAGAAAAGAGATTTTAAAATATTTGCATGGTACACTGTTTTACTGACTTGAAGCACACGTATGAAAAGCAGTCATGTCCATTTAATGTTTTTAAAGAGAAGTAAATATCTTTAACTGTTAAAAAGAAGTACTCCCTGCATGGGGAAATAAGAGTGTATTCCAAGCTTCTCTTTTGTCTCTCTAAATTTTCTGTTATGTGTCCATAACAGATTAAACAGAACTGAATGTAATCTACAGTTGTTAAGGGGACTCTGAATAATTTACAGTGCCTGTCCTAATGGCAACAAAGCTCTAATTTTGTTTCAAGTACTAAAACAATCTTTGCGTGTAAATAATAGAAAAATTTAGTTATTTTGGAAATAGTTTTTATTTTGTTCCAATCTTTTTGATTCAAATTAAAAGAAAATGTCTCTTTCTAATACAGAAGAAATGCACACAGTTAAGCTGCAGATTAACTACAACAATTTAATATATTTACTTCGTCGCAACAACTCATTCATCACAAATGAATTACAAAAGCAGTAGGAGAGAGTTTAATAGTGAGAATCTGGAGTCAAACATATACAGATCCAAAAGTCTGGTATTGAAAATTTCAGTTATGCAGCTTTTGGCAAATAACCTAGCTAGAGTGCTTTACTGAGCATAATTTAAATCAATATATTCAGACCAAGCTGAATCTTACTATTATTGTACTCCGATTTATGAAGTTTAAGGTAAACGTACTATACTGAGGAATTCCTTTAGTAATATTAGAGATATTTAATACAAGATATTCTTAAACAAACAAAAAAAAACAAAAAAAAGATTTTCTTATTGAAACAAAAAGCAATTGCTTCACAGATGAGGATATATTTTACGATTTTTTTATTTTTGACGTACTTTATTGTGTTATATAAAAGAAGTATTTCACAATTTCAGAGAGCTTACAAGTACTTAAAGAGAAGGTGGTTTGATTACATTATATAAAGCTGACATGGTTTTGAATTTACTTTCATGGAGGGTTTATTGCTCTGTAATTTGGAAAATGTTAGAGTCAGCAGTTTCATTCAACTGCATCAATACTTTATTTAAATAAATACACTGTCTGAAAAGTTTGGATTTACACAGTACAAATGTTGTTTTAAAATATAGCAGGTACAAAAAGATTCATGTTGCAAATATTTTTAATTTTTCCAAACACTTCTTTTATTGTATACTTTGATATAAATAAATATCACAAATGTGCAAGTAATTTTAACTTGTTAAGTCATATATCTGAGTGTCAGGAAGTAAATATATTTTAGATATTTATTCCATAATAGATTAAATATATACAAAATTTTGAAAAACCGAATTAGGAAATTATGCTATGGTTTTAAAATCCTGAAGACTAAGAAAAAGTTTTATTCCATGTTTTAAAAAATATTCAAGCCATCGTTCCCACCCAGTTTTCATGCCAATGTTTGCCTTTCTGCCTAATGTGAATATTTAGAGAGGAAAAAAAAGAAACACTTCTATACAAGATAATGCTCTGTGATATGTAGCAAATATTTCAATGTATCTTAGTTAATTGTAAGTAAAACTTATTTGTTTTCTATATTATAGATTTTATGACTGAAACAAATCCAGAATTAATTCCAAATTATTGATGGCAGTACATAGCTATCTTAGTTTTACACATCATTTGATATCTATTATGCTTACAGTGAAATCAGTAACCATTTTTAGAAATAGTCCACTATCTCAAACATTTCAATTATTTAAAATTATTCTAAATGTACTACAAACTTTTAAAAATAAATTTTAGCATTCACAAATTTTAAATTATGATTGAAGCCCCACAGTATATGAATGTAGACAAAATTCTTTTCAAAAAGGTATATCTTCTTTTAGCATCTTACTTTAGCCACCGAGAAAAGCATTATTTTGACTAAAACCTATCTGAAAATGTTTCTTCTTTGAATCTCTATATCAAATAATTACTTTTTGCCTTTTAAGACAAATTTTCCTATAAAAATAAATGACACTGATTTTTGCCTAAAAATATTTTCCCTTTGAAATGGCTATATCGATGGCCAAGTTATGGTCACACAGAACTAATGAGTTTTTATAGAAGGAAGATATAGTTCTATCATTTAAATGATCCCAAAGCGTTGCCTTGTTAGTGACAGGAGCGAGTGGTGAAATTTAAATTATTAAATGCATACAGTACTTCTTGGCTACTCGCACTATTTTCCTAGAAGCCTCTTGGTTTGCAACCTGTCCACAAGGTGCTACAGTACAAATGAATGAGGAAAAGAAGGGGGGAAAATCCTGGATGTTTCAGTAAGAATTTCAGTCACGGCTACGTTATTTCTTTCTATAGTATGAGAAACTCTGATTTTTAAGTATGTTCAGCAGGGGTTCTATCCTGGGAATAGATTTATGACAACTAAATTCCATTAGAATTATTTAACAGAAAATATTTTCTACTTTAAAGTTGAAGTTGTGAAATTTTCAAACACTATTGTATGATTTAATCATCTGTGATAGGTTTCAGTGAAACTTGAAGTCTGATTTCAACATCAAGTTTGCTTGACCAACAGAAAGAATTCACCGGAGTTAATATGTTAGAAAATAAGACTTTCCCAAAGTCAAATCCCACAAACACAAAATAGTCTCGTAGGCCGCACTGTCTTTACGACATGGCTAAGAGGTTTTAGGTTGGAGTGCCTGCCTTTCTCTGTAAGAATAGCAAAGGAGTCCAGAATTCCTTTGTCCATGAAGGTACACCAGATCCACTGAAAAGGAAGCCATTACTCAAGTTAATCATCATGTCTGTTAAAAAGAGTCTTTTCCATAAAGAATGTGGATTAAAAAATACTAAAAACCTGTTTTTCAATATTCTTCAAGCTTCATACAAATGCCACTTTACCATCTATGTCTGACTGCTGTATTTTCTAAAAATTACATAATTTCTCCACCACAGAGGCCGTGACTTCTTTTTGTGGAGAAAGTGTCCATACTTCACAGTAGTACTCGTAAAAATCTCTTCCACGTCTCCGATGGTTATTTTCATTCCAAAAACATCCCAGAAACTCCTAGTTATAGAATTTCACCAGAATCTGACAGTGCCACCCGGGTAGAGCAGGGGACACTTCTACCTATCACACAGTTTAGAAGATTATCACCGTAATGTTTTATTAGAAATCTTAAGTGGGTTGTTGTTTTCATACCTGAAGTTCCCAGGCACATTACAAAGTGCTTCATAAATAAACTTACAACTTTTTCTTGCCAGAAACAAAAATTTCATTTCTCAAAACCAAGATTTAAAAAATTTCTCCCACCTGTTATTCCAAGCTTTTATATCCCTTTTAAGGTTGTAACTTTATTGTCTTTTAGAAGAAATATCCAAATAAGTTCTTGTTCCTAATGTGTCTCTGGTATTTAATTTTATACAACTCTTCCTCCCTCTCTACTCTTATTTCTAGTGGAGATGTAGTCATCAGAGTTCATTATCTCATTCCCATTACAGAGTACTACAGTATAATTTCACACCAGATTTTTCTATGCCAGAATTTCTCTTCAGAACAAGCAATAGGGGCCATAAATATCATAATAAGAAATAGCAGCTCATGTATTAGTAATTCTCAATTTTAATGTTCTCTGTGACAATGAAATTTCGCACAACTGCAAATCCTCACATTCTATATTCGCCATATAAAACAAGGTTTCTTATCTGAACTTATTTGACAGTCTTTACCTTTCAAGTATATTTTCCAAGGAATTTACACTCTTTTCAGGCTGCTGTTGTCCTTAGTTATTAACTCGTCCCATAGTTATTAACCCCTGTGATTGTCCTTCCTTCCAGCTCTGTCTTGTTATTTACCATGTTATTAAGGCATTCCATATGTCTGTAAAGATCCATCTTCACTGATTTATTTTTATCCTGAAAATGTTTTTTTGTTGTTGTTGTTTAAAAGCAGTTTCTCTGTTCCTCTGAAATACCCTCTGACGATCTCTCATGCATTTGCCTCATTACATTGTATTTATTAACAATCTTATCATTCAGGTCTTGTGCCACTGCTGTACTACTTCCTCTGTAGTGACATGTGACACATATAAGGCCAGAAATATTCAATGCAAGACTATGGAATCAATGAAATGACTAAATAATGAAAACTAATATTTGTATTGTAGTAGTCTTTAAATATTCTCACTTTAAAGCATGGTTCTTAATAACTTTTTGCTTTGCTATTTTGTAGTTTCGAATATTAAATTAAAAGTCTACTTGTATCTTGCCTGATTTTAGACTGTGTTTGTAATCTAGTGCTTACCTGGCCCTTCAATCCTCTTACTGAAGATTGAGCGCTCTGTCTTCACATTTCAAAATGCACAGTAGGTTTACTTCACAAGGCTTTCAGCTACTTTTGACATATCAAAAGGGTAAGACACAATCGCTTTCTGCCATTCAGTTTAAAACGTATTTGTAAAAAAAAAACAAAAAACAAAAAACAAACAACAACAAAAAAAAAATGTATTTGTAGGATGTTTCCATGGTGGAAATAAAGGGAGCAATAGATCCAGAAATGCTGCATAAAGAGAAAGGCAAATTTAATGAACATTTACCAGCTACTTTCAAAAAACTTTTGAATGACTTATAAAAATCATTTACCTCATTGAAAAGTTTATTTTTTGACATCTGCTCATTACTCTATGTTATAATTGTTTAATTGTTTCCTGACTTGTACTTATTTATTTTTCATCTAAAATATACAATTAAAAGTATCAGATTGAATTATATTTTATTCCATTTTACACAATGAATGTAAAATATGCATTACTCTTTTCATGTCAGTGGCCTCAGTAACTCAAAATAGCAATCTCATATTTTGATGACAGATGCCAAAATAATAAACATTTGATAAAAAATTTGAATCCACTGCTGGAACCCTAAAACCAAAGACTACCACAAATGAATACATTTTTAAACTCAGATAAGTATACTAACATATGCAGACCAAAATTGATATTAGCAATTAATTTCTTGGAAAAGCATGAGGGAGGTAAATATATGTGAAAACAGTATTTCCAAAGGAGTTGGGTATAGTGGCGCGCATAAGTAATCCCAGAATTTATGGAGGCTGAGTTAGTAGGGCTGAGTCAGTAGGGTTCACAAGTAGGGATCTTTCCTAGGCATCTTCGAGAGACCTTGTCTCAAAAAAAAAATGAGATTAACTAAATACTGTAAATATATGTAGAAGTCTGGAGATGTAGTTCAAGGGTAGAATGACCCTAGGTTCAATCTCCAGTACCCTCCCCAAAAATATATATATATATATTTGAAATATAAATCCAGGATTGTTAGTGAAGAAGAATGGAACAAATAATTTAGTATTAAATTTGAGACATTAGATACTATTTGGGGAACATGAGAATAATGTATAATTTATAAATATAACTCCATATCAAATAGAAGCTGTGTGTGGAAGAAAAAAATTATTGTGTAAAAAGAACAGTTGTAAAGTCTATTTGTTTTCTTTTAAATTAAGAGATCAAATAAGTATTAGTTTACCTCTTCATAATGAGTTTTTACATATTTTTGTTAGTGAGCACGATGGAGTACTTTGTCTTTCTGCATTTAGTATATTTCACATAGCGTGCCTATTATACTCCATGCATTCATACATGTGCTTGGCAACACTTGAGAAAATAAGAAGATATTCTTTAGTTAAAGAGTTACTATACTATATCCTGGTATCTGTCATGTGATTTAAAAGTAAATATATCCATGTAGTTCTTATATTGCCAGAGGAAAAGACAACGTGTGAATAGAGAGATATTTATGTAATTGTGGAACAGAGGAAAAGTGAGAATGTAAGTAGATGAGTGTTACAACAATTTTCTATTAAACTTTTTAGCCCTCCTTCTTGTCTATATTCCCTTGAATCTTTTTCGAAATCCAGCCACTTTCTGCTTCTGCTCAGTTCAGTTTCACTTTGTGAAAGCCAGTGAAATGTGTCAAAAACATGCAAGCAGTCTTATGCCTTCCTACAACTTTCTTAGAGCCACTTGGTCCACAGTTACTTTTTCTTGTCTTCCAGGTGATTGTAGTTGACATTTTATTAAGTATTTTAAATTTTACAGTATGGTTCTCAGTCTGCTATACCATCACAAAAAGCCCAATTGGTAAACAAATGTCAAATAATTTGTCGCTTTTATTTCAGCACCCTAGACTAAATAGCTAATAATTAGTCTAGTTGCCATTCAACACTGTCAGTGCATCTTGGATTATGGATGGTTTAAAATGATAACAACTTATTATTCGCTCACACCACAGTTCACTGCAAGTACTCCCTGTGAGCGGCCTTTCACCTGATAACTCAGGACCCCAGACTCTTTCTCCTCTGCGATCCCTCTGTTTTCTAGATCCTAAGGGGCTTCTCATTCCTCCAGAAGATATGGAAAAAGATAGGGGGGGAATGTAAATTCACATATTGACTATCTTGCAATAAATGTGCATACCATTCTTACACTTTTTGATTGAGACTCAGAAAATGGTCATAAAATATAACCTAGGTGAGTATGTGGTAGATAAATTAAGATAAATCAAGTGTTGTTGAACACTTGATACTCTCCACCACAAAACTTTGAGCATTTACATTTTTTTTCCAACTCATACTGTTGTGAATTACAGATGTGGAAATCCACTGTAGGAAACAAATACAATAAACCTAGGGGAATCAAATTGAATAGTATTTCTTTCTTTGAACTTTTCTTCTTTCTAAATTTAATTGAAAAGCTGTTTTGATATGACACATAAAACTGAGCCAATTTTGTGCCTCAATTTGCATATTAATTATCAAGAACCTAGTTTTACTTATTCACAGGAATAAACTTTTTTTTTTTTTTTTTTTTTTTTTTAGATAGGGTCTCACTATATAGCCCAGGCTGGCCTTGAACTTGTGGCAATCCTCCTGCCTCAGCCTCCGAATGCTGGGATTACAGGCGTGCAGCACCAGGCCCAGTTCACTTTTCATCTTTTGAGAAAATAAAGCACGTCATATGTCCCAGTATTACCGTTATTACCATACAGTGTTACTTCCTTAAATCACTGTGGGACACATGACTGAAATTCACCCAATTTTTAATTTGCAAGATGAGATTAGACCTTTGGTTTCCATTTTAAGAGTTTAATGATGAAATGGGTGGCAAAATTTGAATACACAATGTGTAAGTTCTTATTTCAATAATAACTCATTTTGGACTCATTAGTGAGAAGAGGAAACAAAAATATTACTTCATACTATTTTGAATATCTAGGCTTGTTTTCTCAGCTGTCATATGAAATCAATATTCCAACAGTATTTTTTTTCTATTTCTTCACAACACAAGAAATTGGATAATCTTTAAACACTTCTGTTTTTTCTTTCTATTTTAAATTGAAGAAAACTCAAACCAACTCCTATTTAAAAATTACTTTTCCATACAATGCTTACTTGATGACTCTTTAAATGATCTTATTTATGGACTCATATCTTCATCTTACCATTTTTCAAAATTGGCTTCAAAATTTGTTTAGGTTAGATGGCATCAAGCCCTTGGTTCATAGGGAGATATTGGAGGGAGTTGATTGATAGGTAGAGAAAATGTGTACAAAAATAAATTGATTTATTGATCCCTATTTCTGTCTACAATTGTTGTACATATCATTTCACATGGAGTAGCATTCGTACTCTATCAGTAAGATAGATAACGAGTGTCACTGATCACAAACAAGAATCTCTGGTGTGGACATTTCTAAACCAGAAGCCCCAGGTTCCGAAATTCCCTATTTTCTAACAGCACAAAGATACATGAGGCATTAGTTGGGAATTATTTTTCCCATTCTAGTAAAGGAAGAACTGAGCACTCAAGTACTAGGGTCAGTTCAGGTTTAAGGAACAGACCCTAAAATTCCTGGAGATACACAGGCCTTCGGAATATCGTCCGATATAAGCTACGTGATTGGAGAAAACCCACGTTCTTGACTCTAGAGAATTTTGTTTAAGAAGAAAGGAAGAACTACACTCTTGGGGAATTAAGAGAATAGAATGTAAATTAAAGGATTAGAATTAGAACAGATGAAAATTAGAAGTGGAGACAATATTCGGAATTACAACACAAAACGCTCAAGCTTATTTGAAAAAATATTTCTGACATATTGAATGAAAATTTTTTACATGTTTTAATGGCACCAATGAAGTAACATTTCATTTGTCAAGTCTTTTAGATTTCTAACAAACTTGATCAAATAAAAGATAGATTAATCAGAAAAGTAAGCCAACACAAAATTTCTTAATATTAGATAAAATCTTTTATATTTTTGAGGGGAGTAACTGATCTAAAATCTTTAGTCCGGAGCTTTTTGATTCCATGTTATCTAGGATGCTACATTTATTTACTAAGTAAGGTTTGTTTCTCCTGTAAATTTTCTGTGTTGTTTTAGCAGAACTAAACAGAAGAAAGAACAGATAGAAGAATAAGGGGTACAGGCAAAATGGAAGCAGCAGTCAGTGACTGTCTGTAGACTAGCCACACTACAGAGACAAGAAGTGAGAAGTGAAAACCAGTATCGAAGAAAGAGTCAGAAATTTGTGGGGAATAAAAATATAAGTACATTCAGTATGATAAATGAACACCAAATTGCTTATCTTATATATCTGGCCCAAAATATTATATGTAATTTAATAGTCATCCAGATATATGAAACATGTTAACTTCAAAGCAACATAAATAAACAAGTGTACTGGTTCTATCCATGTGGATTGTATATTTATCTCATTATCACATATGAAAAGAGTGATGTATAAAAAATATGAATCTGTGCTGTTCCCTCCCAAAGAGACATTTCATTACTGGAAGGCCACCATTGTCCGTTTTTTAGACGGTGAGCCATGATGTATTAGAAAATAAAAACAGTTCAAGTAATGTACTTCTTTCTCCAGTTTAAAGGATAATTTGGTAGTGTGAAATTCAGCAGTCTTTACAAAACACATATAAAATTGCTCATGAGCTAAACTATACTCAGAATTAAATTTTTAGATATTATGACTAAAACTTTGCCATTGTTTTTCATTGTTTTACTGTATTTTTCCTTTGTAAAGAGGCACTTTTTACTCTAACATTGTAAAATAAGGAATTCGTCTTGTCAGCTGCTTTTATTTGTGGAAATATTTTGATTTTTAGTAATTATTAGGAAAAAATCCGTGTCTGATTTATCACATGGAGAAAGCCACATCCACTGATCAATTTTATTTTCACTTTTTTTCAAGATGTGCTCAGATAGCTGTTTTCCTTCTCTAGTGGAAACAGAACTAGATCTGTTATTGATGTTTTCACCACAGGACTTCTGAATTGTATTGTAAGACTTTTCATAAGACAATAAACTCAAGTTACTCCTGTAGTTTGTACACTCATTGATGCATTGTTGCTTTTTCCCTCCAAATTTCCTTTCCCCTACTCTTCATTTACTATAGATTACTTCCATTTTTCTCAATTAATTCAGTATATTTTGCCTTTCTCCCTTTGTTTTAATTGTATTCTTTATTTAGTTTGCCGGTTTATGAATTCTCTAAAAATTTTTATTAGTTTGTTCATGAAGTAAATAGCAATCAAAATTACGTTGCTGAAAAATTCAGATAGAATTCTGAGAACTCCTCTCTCAAAACTAGGGACATTTGATGTCTGTCCATGTCTTAATCAAAAATCCAAATTATGGTTTACTGCTATATGATGGTGCATCTTGTTTGCTTTGGTTTTTAAAACTGCATTATTGAGTAATAACTTACAAATTCACTCATTGCATGTGTGAAATTTGAGGATGTTTATAAAATTCAATTACATGAAAATGGTTACAAAAAAAAAAGAAAATGGTTACAATCAAAATTTAGAAAGTATCTATCACCTCCAAAAGAAATCTCTTGATCACTCACTGTCAGTCATTCTTGCTATCCCATGCTTCAGCTGGGAGTTTACTTTCTGTCTGTATGGATTTTCATTTTTCTACAATTCACATAACATAAATCAAATAACCTATGGTTGTCTATCTTTTGTATATCAAAATATATACATATAGCATATTTTAGC
Source organism: Hystrix cristata (assembly GCA_004026905.1). NCBI lineage: Eukaryota > Metazoa > Chordata > Mammalia > Rodentia > Hystricidae > Hystrix > Hystrix cristata. The sequence goes on along the minus strand of PVJO010018991.1, from coordinate 5,796 downwards.
ATATTTATAGCATACATATAGCTTTACATGTAGCATATGTGTAGCATATTTTTAAATTTCACTCATACTGTAGCCAGTCTTCATCAATACTCCATGCCTTCTTCCTTACTACCCCCTCCAAAAAATATTACACAGTAGAGACATAATTATATCTTGGTTATTCACCAGTGAATGAAAATTGAGGGTATTTCTGTTTATTTCTATTCTAAATAATGCTCCTATTATCTATCACATACAAGTGTTTACGTGGATATGTGTTTCTACTGTTTTGGAAATGTTGAAGTAAAATTGCTGGTTCATGTGGTACATTTAAAAATAAATTATGTTTAACAGTTTAGGAATCTGCTAGCAGAACATGGTAATGAACATCTGTGATTTCCATACTCAGAAATCTGAGGTGGAAGGATCACAAGTTTGAGCGCATCCTAGACAACGTAGCAACTGAGTAAAAATTGGGAAGGGTTTTTGTTCACTGCAAAGGCTTTGGATTCAAAACTCAGTATGTAAAAAAAATGGTATCTGCCTCATTGTTTTCCCAAGTTACTGTATTATTTTGTATTGTACTGTTCCACTCACGGATGTATAAGTTTGGAATATAGTTTGTTAGAAAGAATAAAATCAACAATGATATAATATATATTATACAAATATATAATTTAAGTAAAAATATATATTTATACTTGATACTGTATTAAACTATGTGAAAATATTTTAACTTCTCAGAGAGATTAATATCGAGTGAGCGATATAAATATTTTACAATGCACATTTAAAATGTTTTGCAAAACTATTACCACATCAGCAACATTCCTTCAACACGTATATTAAGTGTATTATCTTTCTGGGCCGGGTGACACACACCGGAAACACAAGCTGAGGCGGAGGATTGCTGTGGCTTCAAGGCCAACCTGGGCTACAATTCAAGGCCACCTCAACTACATAAAAATGTCCTCTCTCAAAAAACAAAAACCAAGCAAACCATTTATCTACTCTGTATAAAGTTTATCCCGGTGAAGTCCTAGTTCAGAGTTCATATTCTTCAGTCATTCATGGATTTCTCCTTAGAACCTAACTAATATTTGTTTGTGGAAACTCCCACAATTTCTCAGAAACCGCAAACACCCTCCATAATTGCTTTTTTGCAGGTTTGCAAGCAGCCAATCGCAGAGCGCTAGTCAGTTCTTGCTGCTGATTGGCTGCTGCTCCGTAACCCATCTCCAGCGGAGGCACCAGCTTTCCCGAAGTTACCATCACTGAAAACAATTCTGTGGACTACATGTTCCTTCTTATGACTTCTATTATAGACTTCACATTCTTACAAGAGTACTTAATTTGGCACCCCCGTGAGCACCAATCTTCCCTAAAGTCGTTTTATATATTTCTGGTATATTTAGATTTCCTTGTCAGATCTGCCTTCGTTTAGTTATCCACCAAACTTCAAAGTATATATATATTTCTTTTTATTTTTACATGTCAAGTTTTAATTTTATGCTATACATTCTGTAGGATTCAAAAAATATGTGTTTGATGTTGTGTATCCATCATGATAATTAAATGCAGAAAAATTTCTCCTCTGTAGAATTTCCCTGTTTCACGTGGTCAGTTCCCACTCCTCAAAACTCTGGCACTCACTTATGTTTTTAACATTTCTAGTTTTGCCTTTTGTGTGTTATATAAAACTGAATCACTCTGTCTTTCAAACTGGCTTCTCTCACTTCTCTATATGCATTTAAGAGTGTTTCCTGTATTTTGGAGATTTAGTCACAGACTTTCCTATATCGTTGAACAGTATCCCAGTGTATAAACAAACCACAGTTCACCATACTTTTACTCATTACTAAGAACTGTGTAGTTGTTTCCTGCTTTTGATGATTATGAATAAAACTGCTATAATAGTTACATGTAATTACCTGGGCCAGCAAATGACATAAATCAAAATTCTGTATGCACATGTGGGTGCATACCAATCATGGAATTGGAATATGCACATGTGAGTGATCGCTAGATAAATTGAGATTGGAAATCAACACAATAATTAAGGAATAAAACATGTTTGCATACTCTTCACTTATTATAACAAAATTCTGCAACTTTATAACATGTTAACAACCATCATGAAAAATTCATATAGCTAATATATAATTTTGGCTAGATGTCATCATTTCTTCTTTGGGCAAATCAATCCTTAAAATTGAGAGAATTTGTTTATCTTTCCAGTTGTTCTCATATTTATAATTTCACTTGGCATGAAGTTTTTAACATGGTCCTAGTCAAAGTAAGTGAATACTCTTAGAAAAAGTAGGCACACAATAGTGCATGTTCTCGCTCTGTTACATTTTTATTCTACTTCCCTTCTCTTTTCTCACATTCATTCCTCTAAAGTGTAAGATAGTTTTATTGTTAGTTGTTTTTGAAGGAGTCATTAAGAATTAATATTCTGACCACATAGCCAATCCCTGGAGATTTCTCAACTAATTTTGCAAAGTGCTTTAAACACATCAGACTAAGAAAGTCTTATTCAAGAAATTGCTACCTTAGGTCATCCATTAACTTCCTTACTCATTTACTTATTTAGTCTTACATTTTGACAATTATTTATCATCTACCAAATTTGAAGAACTTGCTAGATAGGAGGACATTATTTCATTAATTGTAACTAGTGGTCACAAACACACACACACACACACACACACACACACACACACACACAGTTTAAATATATTTCCCAGAGTTTTGGAGATTTAGCTCAGTGGTAGAGTACTTGCCTAGCAAGCAAAAGGCCCTGAGTTTGATCCCCAGTACCTCTCTAAAATATATGTATTTCCTAAATATTCTTAATAATGAATCTTTAGTATTTTCTAACTGGAAAATTCTACTAATTTTCATGTCACAATCCAACTGAGTTTATTGATAGTATAGGGCAGAAAGTAAGTGACTAACATAATGTATAGAAAATCATTTTGTGCCAATAAAAACAGACTTATTGTTTATCTGATTGCATTATAAACCTCTATTCTACTAAGGCTTTTCTATACTTCTATGACTTATTCTTTTTCACCTTTTTTATACACAATTTTTTCTTACAGTGTAATCTCAAAGAGTCTATGTTGACAGTCTATTTAGTTATTTGTAAGATAATTGAACTTAATCACATTTTGTTTTTCAAATTCTGAAGCAAATCACCTGTCCCCTATTACGTCAGCTTTCTAATGGGCAAAGCTAAAAGGCAAGGTCTTTAATACTCTTTATAGCTGTTGCAGAATTAAAATTTCATAATTTTTAGGATGTCTAATTTAATGTTCAGATATTGAGCAGTCATTTCCTCACCCTCATGTAGTCAGAGAAACTTTCAACAAACTTAATCTTCAATAATATTGCATATTATTCTCTTTCAGAGAAAGAAATTATAGTAGAAATTGTGCAGCCATTGAAGCTATCATGATTAACTTGAAGAAAACAGAACACTCCTCTTTTTCTTTAGCAAACTTAATAAGCTGTAATGCCAACTGCAAGTGTGAAGAAAATAGTACGTATGTTGATTAATATTTTCATGAATCCTAGATAAACATTCAGCAATCAAATGTTCAAAGAAAGTGTTCTGGATCTAGAAGCTATAGAATTAGAGGGAGTGTCCAGTTAAAGGAGATATTACTTCAGAATACTCTAAATGCTTCAGGGAAGCATCCTTTTGCTATGTGTTTTAATTATATGGTGCCCTAACTCTCTGGAACTGCATTAAATGATTATCTCTGGCATTTGTAAAATACTTACAGGTTTTAAAGTACTTTTCTTCACATAATTTTATTTAATTTTGATTTTCATAATCAGTTGGAGAATCATGGCATGCATCTTTCCTGAGAAATTTGAATAATTTAGTTATTATAAATAGTTATTTCATATCATGTTTATATAACTTATGGTTAGAACAATATAATTATTGCCATTTTGTGATGGGAAAACCGATTTCAATATCAAATCCTGTGTTACGAGTGATGTAAGTAGTAGCACACAGAACAAAAAATCAAACTCACCTCTGTCTGGTGCTTAATAACCATAGTAAGTTTCCATAGAAATATACCAATTTGAGTACTGGGAAAACTGGCTATCCAAGAATGAATCTACACCCATATATCTCACCATTTACTAAACTAAAATCAAAATGGATCAAATATCTAAATGTTAAATAGAAAAACTCAAGCTGCCGAAAGATACAATAGGTAAAGCTCTTAAAGACATAGGTGTAGGCAAGGACTTTGTCAAAAGAATCCTAGTGGCACAAGAAATAGTACCAAAAATCAACAAATAGGACAATAACACATTTTAAAAAGCTTCTGCACAGCAAAGGAAACAACCAGCAAAGTGAAGAGACAGAATGGGAAAAAATTTGCCAGCTGTTCCTGGAACAGAGAATTGATATGTACAATATATATATAAAGAACTCCAAAAATTTAAGCCCTCCAAAATAAAAGACCCAAACAAAAATGGGCAAGTGAAATGAATAGCTGCTTCTCGGAAGAAGTAAAAATGGCCAATAAATACACAAAAATCTGTTCAATATCTCTGGCCATTAGACAAATGCAAATTAAGACAACACTGAGATTTCATCTTACTCCAGAAACAAAAAAAATTATCAAGAAATAAAATAATAGCAAACACTTGCAAGAATATGGGGGCGGACGAGCCCTGCTACATTGTTGGAGGAAATGTAAATTAGTGGGATCATGGAAATCAGTAGGGAGCTTCCTCAAAAAACTAAAACTAGAAATTTCATTTGACCCAGCTATTTGCTCTAGGTAGCGTCCTGACCGAGTTAAAGGCATCAAAATACAATGACTTGTGCATACCCATGATTACAGCAGTATGATTCATGTCCATGGACAGATAAAAGGATAAACAAAATGTGGGATTTACACACAATGGGGCACTGTTTTGCCATAAAGAAAGATCAACTTGAGGCATTCAGAGGTCAGAGGTCAATGGGGAAATCATTTAATGGTTTCCCCTGAGCGCATTTGTTTATATACTACCCTGAGAGTTGCTTAGGCAAGTATCATTTCAATCATTCAATTCTTGTTTGCAGGAGATACGTTGGTTTCCTCTCAACTACATTTTGCATACACTTTTATTTAGAATGTTGTATTAACGTTTGATATTTGTTTCCGGTGAAATTTAATAATAAATTCTGGCTATTTTACTAATTCATGTTGATTTTATTTGTAAAAGAATAACCTATATTTTTGTGCTACAATCTATAAAACTCTTATTGTAAGTACATAATATATAACTTTCATACTTCTCCAAAACTCAGTGATATTCTTTTACAATACAAAATTTGGGACACTGAGACTGAAGAGGAAGGAAGGGCCAAAAGATCTGCAAAAGAAAAAACTGAAAAAGGCAGAAAAGTTAGCATTTCCTGTAATCAAAAGGTGAGAAAAGCATTATAATAAAGCATGTATGCACCTTCTAGACCAAACAGTATGAAATTTGTCATATTTATTCAAACAGGGGATTTCAAAAAGTCACTTACCGTTCAGATTAGTTCTAATAGACCAAATAATGAACATATACAGGATATTGAAACTCCAACTGGCATGTCCACCATTGACGTCTTCATCATTATGTTTAGTGAGTAACATTACATTGAAATTATACCACCTTGGCTGGAGATTTAGCTCAGTGGTTTGAGTGCTTGCCTAGCAAGTTCAAGGCCCTGAGTTCGATCCCTGGCACCAAAAAAAAAAAAAAAAGGATTTTGTTTTACTTAAGCTTATGAAAGTATGTATGTACTTTTTA
>PVJO010018990.1:0-35353 GCA_004026905.1 Hystrix cristata | reverse complement strand
AAGAATACTGCATTAAAAAAGATTTAATGGCCCATGAGAACATAAAAGTAATGTATTGTTTTATAATCCATTTGAGCATTCTCAGAAGAAAGCCTCTTCGTGCTTGGTGGGTAGTTATGGTTCTTAGAGGCCCCAATAAATGTTTGTGTTGATTTCTGTACTTTTGGAGGCAGCTGCTTTCATTAGAAAAGGAGTTTGGTTTTTGGGTGACAGGTACTATGACATAAAATCAGGGTTTCTTACCATTTTAAAATGTACTTCTACACTTTGCAGCCAAAATTTTTCAAAAAATATTATCATATAAAAGTGCTGCATGGCTGCATATATTTATTCATTCAGTAAGTATTTATAGACTGCTTAAGCGTGCCAAAACTTTGGCTAAAAATTAAATGTGGCAATATATTTAAACATGCTGCACTAAAATTAATATTTAACTGTATCTTGAAAATCTTACTTCAAATATAGTGTTACTACAGGCAGCCTGAGCCTCGAGTAAAAGATACTGGTATATGAATCCCTGCAGGATCACTTACTGGTTATCTACAATTATGTAACTTCTTTGATGCTCAGTTTGGTTAAATACGGAAATTGTAATAAGCAATATTATTTTTAGTTAACATTTATATTTAAAAATACTTAGAAAATCCTATTACATGCAATATTTGTCGAGTGTTGTTACTGCTATTTGCTATTATAATGTTCTTAATAATTTAAAAATATCATCAAAATATGTATAGATAGGCAGATGGATAGACTGATTGACAGATGTTTTTCTAGGATGACTATATCAATTACAACAAATTTGAAAACCTTAAAACAACAAAAAATGTATTCTTAGAATTCTGGGGTCTGGAAATTCAACATCGAGGTGTCCAAAGGTCCTCATTCCTTACAAAGACTAGAGAGAAGAATCTTGCCTTTTGTAGATTCTGATGAATGCTGGCACTTCTTGGCACCCTTCTCCAGGAGAAGGGAGGAATGAAGCGGGACTCCTTACAGAACTAAAGCAGGCAACATCCTGGATGAATCTGAAACAGCTGCCTCAATAGGCTCAGCTGCGTCACTCTACTCTCAGCAGCCACTTCCTGGCATTCCCCCTGATCGTCTGGGGCTGTGTCCAGTAGCGCTGGATTTGGGTCGCAGCCTCATCCAATGGAACGTCATCTTAACTAACTGCATCTGCACACCGATTTCCACATACAGTCCCATTTATGTGCTCTGGGTGGTTGGGAATGGTGGGGAAGGAGTTACTGAGCGGTAAATACATCAGTGGGTACAAGCCCATGTATATTTTCTTTACGAAACATAAATATGTTTTTAAATTCTAACACCCAAAGCACTAAAGTTCAGCAGCTCTGTGTAACTAAGATTGTATAAGGATTTCTTGAGCCACAAACCACATTTTAATTCTTTCTTCCTCTAATCTATGTAACTTCTAGTATTCCTGAGATGGGCAAAGTGACCTGAATGAACAGGACATCAAATGTTCTCAGGCTAGGTAAACACCTGACCTGACATACTGAAAAGACATCGCAGAGTCAATAAAAGGTATGAAATAAGAGAAACATCACACTGAAGAGACTTAGCAATAGACTCCACATCACTTCTTCCCCTGACTACACTCATGTTAAGATGGCAGTAATTATAATCTTGAAAGGTCCAGATTAGGCTATCACACTACCCTCTTTCATATAGAATGGGAAATAGTGAAACAGAATGATTTGAAGCAGTAGTCTCCAAAGTTGGGTTTCAGAAGAAAAGATTTGAAAAGTTGGTGAGTTTTGTTTACACAATTATATTTTTGTTATTTCTTGACTTCTAGTAGGATGGAAACACATGTGTGTATATATTACAAACAGCTAAAAGTTATATGCATATACACCATGGATACAGGGTGTCAAAGCTATTTTTAAATTGAAAAATAAAATTATATGTATTTATTGTGTAGATGTTATTTTGAAACATGTGCATAGACCTAATATTTTTGTAAAGATGTATGCTAAATATATGGAATCTGTTGGTTTAGAACATGTATTTGAATTAATCTATATCCTTTTTTGTCTTTACTTCAGCTTTTTTGAGATGGGGTCTCTCTATGTGGTTCAGGCTGGCCTTGAACTCATTTTGTAACCCGGGAAGGCCTCAAACTCACAGTTATCCTCATGCCTCAGCCTACTACTGCTGGAGTTATAGGTGTGAACCACTCTGCCTGGCCATGTTTATTGATTCATGTGCTCATATACTTATTCACGTATTCTTCTATCACTTACTTTGTGCATTGATGCACCAGATAGTAGTCTAAGTATAGAGATATATGAACAGAACAATGTATTCATATCATTCACATTCTGAGGAGCTGTAAGGCCCAACAACAAATATTTATGTAGCATAACAAGATATAATAAATTCTAAGACTAAAAGAGAATCAGAGAATGTAAAACTGTGATCCATTAAATGAAAAAAAAATCCATAATGCAGACTTCATTAAAACTGAAAACTTCTGGTCTGTGAAAGACACTATTAACATAATTAAAAGACAATATGAAATGCTGTCATTTGCAGCAACATTACAGTAAGAGAAATAAGCCACACACAGTGAGACAAATGCCATGTCTCCTCTTATTTGTGGAAACCAAAATGTTGATTTCATTGAAGAATATCAAGTGGAATAGGGCTCAGTGTAGACGAGGAGAGGGGATGGAAAGAAGTTTGAAAAAATGCAAAAAACACAATTGGATAGGAGAAATTAGTTCTCTAGATTACTTACATTACATAATATGAATACATTGTAAATATTTTTATACTGTATGTTATAGGGAATAACAAGAAAAAAGCACATACAAGATTAGTAAAGTTACAATCTTACACTTGATCTTAGCCGAAAGGCCAAGAATCGATTAAAGCTACAATCTTAAAAATATTTTCCATCTGTGATTGGTTGAATCTATAGATGTGGAATCTGTTGGTATGAAGGACCGACTACTATGCACATATGTTTCCTTGCTCTATCGACAGAAAGGAGCCAGAAGTTACAATGCTGCAGTGACAATGAGCACAGCTAGTTCTCAGATCCAGTTGCCTGATTCCATCCTCCAGTAGGAGAAAGGAAGCAGGACTTGTTACAGAATTGAAGTAGGAAATATACTGGATGAATCTGGCACACTGTCACCCACAGATGAGATCATAAATTGATGGCTGTATTGCTAAATAATGGAAACAGAAAGTGAAGGCCAGTTGAAAACATAGGATCACAGAAGAATGAAAAATCGGCAGAATAAAATCTTAATGAGATAAAATTCTGTAGTTTTAGCCACCCTAACAGAGGTAATGAACCAGAAATTTGTAGGTATGGGGATTCTAACAGAAGCAGGATTGGGAAAAGTTGGAGAGCAATCAGGAGAAAGCAGTTTCCTAGCCACTCAGCTCATGTCTCCCAAGGGTTTTGTAGTTGTTTGGCTACATTTACCAATATGATTATCCTTGGTGAGTAATAATTACAACTACTAGTGAAAGAACACTTTCTCTTTTAATAGTATGGAGTTTAACTGCATTTATAACTAAATTCATTTATTTATTAATCAATTTAATAAAATCACATGGAGTTTAACTGATTTTTATTATTATACCAACATTTATTCTTTTTGAATATTTATTTTTTATTTGCATTAGTATACATTTGTAGTACTTAATGATTACATACTTCATGGGTGGTTGGTACCTGTACATAACACAACCTAATTCTTTTTTCAGCTTTTTCGCTTCAGCTCCCTCACACCTCCATCCATCTCTTAGTATCACTTGCAAAAGATCTACCTCCCTATTTCCTATTGTCTCTTATTTTGGTCTTTATTTATACTTTGGGCTTTTCATATAAGAGAAACCATGTGCAATTTAGCTTGTGCATCTGATTTATTTCACTCACCATTATGGGCTCAAAGTGTATCCATTTTCCTACAAATGACTCAAGTTCATCCTTCTTTATAGCACAGTAGTACTAAAATGTAAAACTGTAAAAGGTAATAAATGTCTATGATGGATTTATTCAGTGACGTGCCCAACCTCGTAGGATAGTTTCTGATACATGGTAAATAATTTTTAGCATAATAATTTTTAAAAGTATTTACTGAATAATTATATGAATGAGTAAGTTAGTATTATTCTGTAGTATAAGTTCTCATCTTTTATAGTATTTTTTTTTCATTATAGCTTCCTCATGACCATGAGATGGTTCACTCCAGTGTGTATTCCCTCTGGATTGCTGAACCATTCAGCATTTCCTAGATGTGAAGCCACCTATATAATATACGGGGCCTAGGGCAAAATAAAATGTTCAGAATGCAGGAATATACTCACATTTTAATATAAAAATACAAAAAGTTTCCATTTCTTTGTGACTTCTCTCTAATTGTTAAGACACATTCTGTTTTCTATTTAATGACTTAGTAATTAAAAGAAAAATTAAAAAAATATATATATTTTACTGTTTATATTGTGTGGTGCTAGTTTCAAATACAAATATACGGCAAATCAATTCGTGCTGAATCACCAATGTACGATTTGTGCATAGGAACACCTACACAAATATACATTATGTTGGGACAGTGGAAATGCTACACGAAAATAGCCCAAGGGCTTTTATTTCACTTCTTCACATACACACACACACACACACACACACACACACATACACACTCCTGATACACCTTATTTCTGCTCTACCAAACAGTAAAGGAGGACTAATAAATCCCCTGGTCACATGCATTGCCCATTTGGATTCATTTGCAAAAACACATTGAAAGATAAAACTATTAAGAAATATACTGTGCAGGCTGTAGAAGCTTAAACCTAGGAGTGGAGGGCCTCCACTCAATGCAGGGCCATGTGGAATTGCACAGGACACATATCCATGAAGCTATCTCCGCAAGAATGTTTTATTTGCTAACGGAACTCACGCATTTGAAAAACCCACTCCCTCCAGTGTAACAGTAAGTGAGAGATGTGGTTGACACAAAGCCATTTTCTTTATTGTTGTTCTCATTCTCTTGTCTTTCTATACTTTCTATCTGCGGCCTTTCTTTTCTGCAAATTTCTTACGTAGTGTAGCAAAACAAATCTGAGTTCAAAGGATCTTAAGTTGGAATACTTAGCTCAAAGATGTCCATTATGGTCTGGGCTTAGAATACTCCACGTATGTTAGCATTAAACAAGACCCCATTTCCTACAGTGTTCCTCCACTTATATTCTTCCTCCACACCCATGTTTCTCTGAGTATGAACGTTTCTGAAAATTCCAATCTACAGCTGCTTATTTTTCACTCAAGAAGAGCCCTCAGATGCCACTGAGGAAGCATAAATGTAGTGAATAAACTCATGACCTCTAGAAAGCAACTTCCTGCTCTGAAATTTTAGCATTATCACTTACTGACATTCTCATTTAGTTTGTTGCTATACAAATGACTTAATCTTATTTTGCCTCCATTTCTTCATTGGTAAAATGATGATAACTATGGTTTCTAATTAGCAAAAGAATTGCAAAGATTAAACTGAGCATAGAACAATTCTGATACAGACTCACTGCATGACTAGGATTCATCATTGTTTTCCTAAGTGGTTCCTAGTTCTTATTCTTGAGATTATTTTAATTTTACTAAACGTGTCTCACTTCTAACTTCCAGTACTGTTACAATAGCTTTTCCACTATATTTAATTATCCTTCAAATTATCAATCTATTCAAGAAAGGAGGATGGACACAACTAATAGCTTACCTCATCATCTTGGAAACAGGCAGCTACTTGTTGCTATATAATTTATAAATAACATTTTTTATAAAATGTGTTCTTTACCAGCAATAGACCAAAGAAGACTCTTAGGCCTAGAAATATCATAAGATACTTAATATACTAACTAGTAAATGGCAACAGATACTGGAAAATGGTAATATTTGAAACCACATCTAACCTACCATAAAATATATACTATTTATATTTTGTTGTCTCATTAAATGGTATAACATTTGTTTGGAAAACAATCTAAAGTGTAAAATTAAAAATGAAACGCACTTACTTTTAATTCAAGATCAATTTTGAAAAAGTGTGTTTAAATAGGAGAGGGCATAAAGGCATTTGTTTGACATTTCAAAATGGAAATGATCAAGAAATTATTAGCCATTGACTAGCAATTTGCAAAAATGATTAAGATGTCTTACCCAATAAATTCAGAGGGAAGATACATAAATTATATTAACGGAGAATGCCTTGTACTCATTCAAAGCTCAATGTCAAGAGTCAGAAGCCTCTCCCCAAATTCTAATTTTACCATTTATTAGTGGGGCTTTTTTTTTGTAAATTCATTAATCTCTTATAAACCTCATTTTTGTCATCTGTAAAATGTAGAGATTTATGAGAAAATGTTTAAATACTTAAACTTTGACAATTCTTTAAAATATTTAATGTTATTCTAATGCAAAAAGAACTATTTCCTGGCAATATTACATTGCCTTGCTTCAAAAAACCTCCCTTAACTTAGAGTCTTAAATGTATAAGGACATTAAAATAGCTAGTAAAATTTATAATTCTTATTAGGTCACAGCGAAGCAATATAGGGACAGCAATTTATATGACAACATTCTGCTCCTCATACTTTTTGTCATTATATTGCCATAAAAGAAAATTAAGTAAATGAAGCACATGAGGATGCTTAAATATTCTGCTCATATGTGTAACTGCAGTAAACAGAATAAAAACACCCGTAACCACCCTATACACGAAAGATGCCTGCTCCCAATTCTCTATGTTCAATAATCTGTGAACATGTTATTTTCACAAAACACAAAAAGGGGACAATGCTTATGTGATTAAGGTAAAGGTATTGAGATTAATAAATCACCTTGGTTTAGCCAGGTGGCCTTACTGTCACAGAAGAAAAAGTGGTAAGGCAGTCACTTGGTCAAAGAAGGAGCCAGCATGACAAAAGGAGTTGGAGAGAGACTGCTGGCTTTGAAGATGAAGTAGGAGGCTGCGCACTGAGCCAGCAAAGGTGGGTGGCTTCTGAAGGCTGTAAATGGGGTCCACCATCTGCAGAAGGAGCACGATTTACCAGCGCATTGATTTCAGGCCAGCGAAATCGTGTTCAGATTTTAAACTTCAGGACTGTAAGATAACACATTTTTGTTCTTTCAAACCAGTAAGTCTGTGGTAATTGGTTACAACAGTTCACTCTGATAGAAAAATTAATGGAATTAATTTCTAATGCTATTATAACAAATCCTTTCTCGAAAAGAGGATTAGGGTAAGGCTAAAAATGTTCCTACTGATAAATCATGTGATGACAGAGGTATTTTTTCAATTTTTAATTCAAAATTTGCAACAAATGAAGTGGAGGAAAATACTCTGAAATAAAGAACACTCTACTTTCAGCTAAAAATATGAATGTCACACCGCGGAGGATGGAAAGCAGTTTGAGGTGTTTTAATTTTTGTTTTAACATAATCATCTGACAATTTTTTAGTTATAATTTAGTCATAAAGACTATTTTATTATGTTCAATTATATTTTACCTTTTAGGTTGAAATATACGAGACTCATAAAACTACTACATCAAGAGTGCAATTTGTTTTGTTGTTGTTATTGTCATGGTTTTCGTGAAGCATCTGCTCAAGAATATAGCATTGCCAAAAAAAAAAAAAAATAGAACAAGCAGGAATAAAAAATACATCCTCCTGTATGTGGAACTTTAACAATCTTGTTTCACTGTTTAAAATAGCAATATTTTATCTTTTTCTCCACTTCTTCCTTTATCAAAAGCTAAGTGCCTCACCTGAAAATAATGTGTTTTTCAGATAGTGAAACATTTTAATATAGACATCATCTCCTTGAAGATATAATTAAATTACATTCAATGAAGTGCTTTCATGTTGGTTTCTCGTTTTCAAGAATAGAGTAGAAATTCACGGCATACTCCTGTTGTGAGTAAGTGCTTTTGATCATGGCAAAAGGAGAACTACCGTATCATAAGCTCATCTGGTGTTTTAAAAAACAAATTCTGTGTCTCCAAGTGGGTTCAAAGTACATTTAACTTCAATAAAATTTTCCTCAAAGGAATGTCTTTATTGTGCCTTTTCAAACACCTCATTCCTAAATGTAAAGATGTTTTTAGCTTAATGATCTGTATTGGGCCAAAGAAGCAAAGAATATAACAGGCTCACTAACAAATAAATGGAGTTCCACATTTTCAGGGCCTATTGAATAAGAGAAAGCCTCAACTTCAAGTAGAGACACATGTTGTTTTAAATTTGTAAACATATATCCTCCTGAAACTACACTTACTGATGTACTAAAGAAAAAGAAAATGAAGGCGTTGATGATAGTAGTTAAACTGAAAAAAAAAAATCGGAGAACTAGATTGGGTCACTTTTACAATTAAACATTTTTAGCTAGGTGTACAAGAAAATCACTTTTATATTTTATATTTATATTTTTCTAAGAAATTTTTAATAATTTGCCAATCTTTTTTTCTTTAACAAGATACCATATACATGAGTCTGTATAGGATATATTTACTATAAGAGAGACTTTGACAAGAATATAGCAAAAGAAAGGAAAATGAAGATTAAAAGAAGCAATTGGCTTTCCCTAGCATTATCAGCCTTCATTTTATTGAGAACCACAGATGGTGAGTATGAACAAGTAAATGAGGTATCTTAATGCCAGTGTAAGTGGATAAACCTTCAGGAAGGAACACTGAGGAGGTATTAGAAATCACAAGTCAAAAATACATTTTAAAAAGAGATTAAGAATTCAAAAAGATAAATGATGAGGAAAAATGTTCTATAGATTTGATCCATCAAGAATAATAAATGGACACCAAGTCCATTTATTTATACCTTCTTGAAAGTAGAGTGTTGCTAGATTGAAAACATAACACATGCCTCAGTTTCCCTTAGCTTCTTTACTGAAAATCCAATAGAGATGAATGTAAGGTCCTAGAAAAGTTTTGTAGATGTATACCATGATAATAACACATTGTTATTTAGACATAGACATAACTTGAGGTCTATTATTTTCCATCAGGTAATTTCCTAGAATTTATTTGTAAGTTTCTGTACGGAAAAAAAGTAATTTAGTCATTCATTTGCTTATTAAATCAGTTTAGTAAAAACCTTGAAAGGTATCAACTGCATCAACAAAAGCAATGTTACACCATCATTAGAAAAATTGGCTATAGGAAAATTATTTTTAAATAATTATAGTAAAGTAGGATTTTACAGGTTTCTGATTAATAATTGTTGAGATTATCAGTAAGTTATATATATAGAAAACAAAGCCTTCAAATAGCATTGTTAACCATTTATATGATAATATGTTTACATTTTAATTTTAGGTTATCAATTTCCTCATCTCTCTTCTGATAAATATATAATATTAAAGCGAATATGTATTGGTAGCAACTATTTTCAAAAACTGCCTATAGCTGTTCCTTATATTTTCTTTCATAAAATAATCTTAGTTTCTGTAGTCATGTTATTTTAATTAGGTGTCATCAAAATTTTATAAAATATTGACCTGAATACCCAACATTTTTCTTGTGTTCTCTTCCCAAGGCATCCTCTTGTTAACAGTACCATATCCACTATGAAAATAGTAAAAATCACCTTTTGAAAGCTCCTATTTCACTACCAGATTTTAAAAATCTTGTAAGCTTGTGGTCAGGACCTTTTTCTTTTCCTTTTTTTTAATACACCATTACCGATATCAACGCATGACACCTAGCAAGTGCTCATGATAAATGTTTTCTTTTCAAATATAAATGAAAGGGGGTGGGGATTTAGCTCAGTGATAGAGCACTTGCCTAGCAAGCAGAAGGTCATGAGTTCGATCCCCAGCACTCCCCAAAACTGAATTAATTTTGTAGATGATGAATTTACGTTAATAATTTTCTTAATGACTGAATTTGAATAGTTTAATGCACAGATTATTACTTCCATCAATACCTTGAATAGCATCTAGTATGTTAAAGTAAGTATTACTTTCTTCTCTCTCTGGACCTAACCTTTACATCTTGTTTCGTTGCTTCCCAAGTTTTGGGTTTAAAAGTTATTTTCACTTGCTCTCCAGTGGATTCCGTGATTGATTCTGAACTCACTATTTATTTGACAGGATCAAGGAACATTTTATGTATAGGTGTCAAGGCATTTATGTCATTCTTAACAGAAGACTTGATTTGAGAAATAAAGTAGCCAAAGATGAAGAGCAGAGCTGGAAGTTTTATTGAAAAAACAGAACTGGTAGTGTAAATTTTTACAACAAAAAAGCTCAAAAGGTAGGATCTTATAGTCAATTTGTTTGTTGTTTGAGTGCTTGTGATTGCAAATAACCAAAAAAAAATTATGATGGTACAAAATAAAAACACAAGAAGACTGTGATCACAGAGTATATTCCATGTATCCTAAAGGCAGGAATGTAGGTTGACCATGGAAAAATATGAATACAATAGATTAGAAAATCATCGAAATACCCTCTGCAATTCTTTCATCTTTTCCCTCTTATTTCCTCTCATTAAATTTTCAAAGGCAGGAAAGAATTATTTTCTTAAAATAAAAATATCAACCTTTAATGTGAATTTTTATGAGTCAAGTAGTGTTCTAAGTGTGACATCTAAAATTAATACTCAAAATAAGTCTATGAGTCACTTTACTACCATTAACATAAATGATGAGATACTGGGGGCTGCAGGCAGGAGGAATTTGTCCAAGTGTACCGATGAGTAAGCAGTACAATTGTATATACGCTAGCAAGCGTTCTATCTCCACTGCTCGTATTATTAATTCTGTTTGAAAGCTATAAAAGACAGCTTTAGGCATATGAAAAAGAGGACACCTGTGTCTGAAGGACATTATCTTCAGAAGATTTTGATTCAAAGTATACATTGAGGGTTAGTATGAATGAATTCTCAGATACTATGAAAAGTACAAAGCAGATAAGCTTTAATGGAATCATTAAATAAAACCGACTTCATAAGGGAGTAATAAGACATTCAGCCATTTATTCATTCAACATTTCTTTTCAACATTCATTATTGATCAAATCGTGTCCTTGACACTGAAAGTACAGAAGTGAATGGAACAGAAAACTTTTCTCTCTCGCAGTTTATATTTAGATGAAAAACATGTTACAAACAAACGCGAAATTAATACTATTGCGAATTACAGAAAAGGATACTTCTGGAACAATAATACGGCAGGGTGCTATGGCGTTGATAACAAGAGAATGAGTACTGTTTTAGGTGTTTTAGGTGAATAATGAGAGAGCACTTCTCCTTTAGCAGATTGTGTTAGTGACTTTTTCATTGCTGAGACAAAATACCTGACACTCGGTATTAAAGGAAGAAAGGGATTTTTGTTCACAATTTGTAGAGGGTTCAGCCAGGGCAGCATGGCGGAGGGCACCACAGAGCAGGCGGGTGGCAGCAGCAGACAAGCAGCAGGCAGTGAAGGGACAGCAGCCTCCTTTCTCTCCCTTTCTGTTTCATCCAGGCTGTACGCCTCTGGACTGTGCCACCCACACCCAGGCTAGGGCACCCTTGAGCCCAGCATCACACACTTTAGTTCCAGCCACCTCTGCATGAGGCTTTGAGGGGACAGCCAGGTTCAAGTCACAACAGAGATATTTTGATTTTTGACTTAAAAAATGGACAGGAGTTAGCTTTGGGATAATCCAAGGTACAACTACTTTTAACCAAGTAAGGTATTGAGTCATTAGGTGAGAATCTGGGTAGAAGACAAAAGAATATAAGGAAAACTGAAGCAGCTCTAGAGGCCAATGACCCTGACTATACCCTGAAATTAATAAAAGGATTATCTAAAAAATACGGAAGTTAGGAAAAATCTAAGTTTATTCATCAATTTTAATGGTCAGAACTAACAGTATCTAATTATTTCAACCTCAAAGCATGAAGGTCTCATCTGAATACCAAGGAAATAGAGACCATAAAGTACACTTAGATAAAAAGTAATAGATGAAGTAAACCTGACACAGAGGCAATTTGGCTTAATCAATAGGAAGTGAATAATACCTTGGAGAGGTAATATCTTAATGGAAATAAGGAAGGAGATGTGATGATTTCATATAACATGTTCTGGGAGACATTTTTCTCAGTGTGCTTTACATGTATTTTAATAAGTTAAGGGTTACAGGTTCTTTAAAGTACTTAAAATTTATATTAATCAATTGAAATAACTAGACATGTTAGATAATTTTAGCTCCAAGATGGGAGAAATTCAACAAGTGTTCGCTTCGCTTCACTATAGGATATTAGTCATCCCAAATAACAGTAAATAGCAACTCATGCCAGCTTGGGATTATGCTATGATCAACATTAAAATTAATCAAACTTTCTTGATTAATCAAAATTACATATTACCATCCTGATTGCAATCACCTATCAAAGAATCATTTTCCACAGTAATTTGTATAAAACATAATCAGCACCAATGAACTAAAAGTTGGAGTTTGGTGCATCTCAAAAAAAAAAAAAAATACTAGCTCAGAATGTCCTGTTACCTTTCTCCCTACCAAACCAAACAAATACACAAGCAAATACATGGCCTAACAATAAGATGGACATGAAAACCTGGTTCTGCTTCACCCTGCAATGGGAGTCATGGAAACATTTTATCAAACTTAACAGAAAATCATTACATTGGAAAACATATGTCTACTCACATTGTCATCTGATGCTATTGTCACCTCAAACTACTAAAATTTGCAAAAACAGTGCTATTTTTATCATAATTGTTGAGTGGTTTTAATTTTATAATGTTCTCATTTCGTTAAAATAAACAGGTTGAACAACATAAATAATCTTAAGTATTTGAAATGATTGAAGTGAAGAGGCCCCTTTCACGCTAAAGAATTAAAATGTGGTTCAAGACAGCTAAAAGTCTCCTCATTTCAAGCACAGAGATCTATGTAGCTCCATTTTGCTTACTTCATATAGTTTTGCTTAATTTAATTCACAAGAGTTGAGTTATGGGCTGGGGAATTAGCTCAGTGGTTAATTAAAGTGCTTGCTTTGCAAGCACAAGGACCCAAGTTCGATCCGCAGCACCCAAAAAAAAAAAAAAAAGAGTTGAGTTAGTTCTTCTAAGAATTCATCTTACTTCCGAAAAGATAGCAAACATCAAGAAATCAAGTAACAATTCGTATATAAATGGATGTTCCTTGAGAACATACTTTTAAGTGAAATAAATCAGACACTCATGAGTACACATCGAATTGTTTCTCTGATATGAGAAACCATAACTGTAAATAAGGACAAAGAGGTGTAATAGATATTATATAAAAGGAAGATAATGTACAAAGGAGAGGAGTACTAGAAAGAAAGAAGGGGAAAAGCAGAAAGGCAACAAAGGAAAGAAAAGGGAAAGGGAAAATACGGAAAATTATGAATAAACCTGCTGTAAATAGGGAGGGAGGGAACAGAGGGGAGGGGCGGGGAAGAGGGGGGAGAACCAAGATGCATCATGTATAGGTACAAAATAAATGTGATGAATGAGACCATTGTACAGAAAATGTACCAATACATGTTCTTGGTTTTAAAAAAAAAATCAAATAACAAACGCTGCCGAAGCTCTGGTGAGAAAGGAACCCTCCTAGGTTGTTGACCAGAATGTAAGCTAGTACAATCACTATGGAAAACAGTATGGGGATGCCTCGGAACACTAAAACTAGAAATTCTATTCCATTCAGCTATTCCTCTTCTAGGGATCTTCCTCAAAAAATCAAATACATCATATTACAGCAATACATGCATACCAATATTTATAGCAGCACAATTCATAACAGCTAATTCTTGGAAGCAGCCTGTATGCCCATCAGCAGGCAGATGGATAAAGAAAACAAGACATCTATACATAATAGAATACTCTTTGGCTATAAAGAATGGTAAATGTGAGACATTTTTAGGAAAATGAATATATCTTGAAAATATAGTGCCAAGTGAAATAAATCAAACACACACACTTAAATACTGTATGGTTTCTCTCATGTGAGAGAATGAAAATACAAATAAAGAGTAAAATAAAAGACTGATCAAAGAAAACAACAAGATGGATCTTTTGCAAATGGGAGGAAGACCAAAACTCTAAGGGTGTGGGGGAGTGGATGTAAAAAATTTGGGGTATGTCATGTACATGTACCAATCACACACTGTGAATATAATCATGACGTATTAGAGAAATGAACTAAAAGAAAAGAAAAGAAAATGGGGGGAAAGGGATATAGAGATGGAGAGATGGAAGAGCATGTGCAGGGCAAGGAGAATAAGAATTAAGATATGTTAAATACTTGTACCTATTCCCTACCATGAATGTCAACATCAGGTGCTACCAATGTATACAAAAAAAAAAAAAAAAAGGAATTCATATGATTTTAAAGAAAGCACCATGGACCACCTGAAATTGCTCTTGCATGCTTAAAAAGAACTGAAATCAACTACTTCTATGACTGTTAGACAAAATAAAACACAGAATCCATAATGCTTAAAGGACCTTTTAGCTGACAATAAAACACAAACATTCAAAATAGAAACTGATTAAAATTAAATACGTGAATTTTCTTAAGTTCCATTCACCAACACATTATCTATGTTAAAGTTTAGATGTATTTCTTCTAAGGCAGTCTAGCCTGGTCCTTGTCTCCTCCAATAAATACATCCCTGAAAACATCAGAGAAATGAAAGGGGGCTGTGGATTACAGAATTTAACAGATTGAACTCTCTCTTGACTCTGGGGTGTTAAGGGTGGGTGGGGGCCAGGTGCGTGATGCCTGACCTGTGGAGCAGATGGACTCTGGAGGGAACAGAGAGACGATGAGTTAAAAGAAAACCATTCTGCTCTTTTCTTGCCTCTTATGTGTAGTTTTCAACCTAGAGAAATTCACAGGAGTCAACAGTATAAGTGCCGTATGGTGTGTTGAACTACAGTGGAGACATGTACACTGGAGTCCATCAAATAAAACAATTAACTTTGTCTAAGCAACATAGAAAAAGTTCACTAAAAATAGGACTTATCTTCTAACTTGCAAAGTAAATATTTCCTGAATGGCCAAGTCCTTGAGAGGGAGAATTGTTCAAGACCAAAAAAGCAACGCTATCAATATAATGAAGACAGGATGGTGATGTGCATATCAACGGAGGCACTGAGCCTAAGTTCATTATGGCCAGTGCAAGGCAGCGGCAGCAGGCAAACACCTGGAAATATGAGTGCAGAGTATAGAGACACATGGGATAGCCAAGAGATTTTAACAACATGCAATTAGTCTGTAACCTGTTCTACAAGAAACATCTTCTGATTACACCTTGGTCAGTTGCAAGTCATACATTTTCTATATGTGTACTTTTGCTTTTGGTACATTTTTTGTTATGGAAAAGTAACACACAATTTGAGGAGAAATTACATACTAAGGGTCCTACTTTGAGTGGCAATACTAGTGAAGCAAGATTAGAAATATTCCTTGAAGAACATGGGGTGTAGCCCAGAGAAGGAACATACGTTTAATATGCTAGGGGCTCTTAGTCCAATCCACAACATAAAGAAAAAAAAATATTCCTTGAAAGCAGCAAGAAGTAATCTAATTTCTACTGGGGTAAGGGCTAATGCATAAACAGTCAGTCTATAAACTTGTCTCCTTGTTGTTGTGATAAATATGAACAACAGGTAGGACTACCATTTTCCAGGCTTATACCTTTGCTCCATGTGGACAAAAGTTATCTAAAACACAGATAAATTGCCAGAGAGATCCAAGAGTCTTGGGGAAAAAAAACAGCAGAAGTTTGAAGACTCACTCAACTGAGTTCCTTAATAATAGCACAGCTTTTCACCAGTCACTCAACTGGTGAACTCACTGGACTTTACTTCATCTACAAAATAAGATGATGAGTCAGATTATTTGTTTAGAAAGTTCTTTTCAGGTCTAAAGCTACAAGCTCATGTGCGCTCAAGCTCCATTTATGACAGGAGAGTTCCTGTATCAAAATGAACAAGTCACAATTTCTATATTCTTTCATTGGTGTTTCCACAAAGAAAATAACTTATCATCTATGGAAACAATGCTAAAATAAATAAGATAAAAGAGAAAGTACTATTATTTTAAACATAAAGATTTACCAAATCATTATTTTTTCATTAGGATTGTGAATCACACTTCAATCAGTTAGATTTGAATAGATGGAATACAACACTCTGAAGGAAATAGATTTCTGCATGTAGTCTGTTTAAATCTAGATGTACTAGATAATTACAATACAATAAATGGGGCTTTGGAAACAAAGTTCTTTTACTCTATTGGATTCCCTAAGAAAGGCTCAGCTTTACAATATGTCTTCATTAGGAAAGAATGAACGAGACAGAAAAAGAGTCAGTTGAAAGTAATATAGAAAAATGTGAAGGACAAAAGTCCTAATATAAACTGCCATCAAGACTGAGGGAGAAAATAAAGACTTCCCATGAACACTAAAGCCACTTGGGACTCCCAGGAACACTGTGTCATCTCAAGAGTAACCAAAGGTGAATGTACACTGGAAGAGCTATGGAAATGGTCCAGAAGGACTGGAAGAGGATTTTGTGACTATCCACAAACAATGATGGGCTTGATAAAAGAGATGGAATAATTCAGTAGGGATTTGGAAAGATTATTCCCTAAGCATTTTGTTGGCATAATACAATATATCTAACGATGTTGTAATGATGTAAAGAGTATACTTCAAGCTGAGTTTCTAGCCAAATAGATTAGGTCCATTCAGTTCTAGAAAAAATTCTTCTAAATATTCTAAGTCAACAGTATATAAAATGTCTTTGATGTTTTCTGAACAACATGAGTACCTGCCGTCTTATTCATTTCTATTGTGTATTTTCCTATTGTTGGTTCAATAGTTTAAACTGGTGGACAATTCAAATGGAGTAGCTTATTAATGAGTGAAGGAAATTTTATGGGGCTGAAAGTTAGGGACAACAGTTTCAGCTAGAGAAATCTATGGAAATAATGCCTCTGTTTGATGTTTGAAAACGGTTACCTCTATTGTGGGTCATGTACATTAACTATTTAATCATTAAAATTTCTCAGATCAAAGAATCCTGTCAGTGAATTCCCGGAATAAGCCATTTAGACATCATAATAGAATTTTCGATAAAATATTTTATTGTATGTTTTAAATTTGAAATATATATAAATTTTATATAAATATAAAAATAAATATAAATATCTAAATTTATGAATTTATGAATAAATATAAATGTTTAAATAATCTAAGATTTAAATATAAATTATAAATAAATAAATAAAATATATATATTAATATATATATTATATATATAATATATATAATATTATATATATATTAAATATATATATATAATAATAAAATATATATATATATATAATATATATATATATCTCCTTAGAATCGATGGGGGATTGGTGTTAGAAAGCCCACAAACACCAAAATCTGCAGATACTCAAGACCCTTATAGAAAACAGTGTGGTGTTTTAATACAATTTAAGCATATCCTCTTGTATATTTTAAACTATCTCTGTAATTTTCTCTAGATTTTTAAAGTGCAACATACATTATAAATGCTATATGAATTGTCACATTGTTTAGGAGACAACATCAGGAGCGATAATCTATATTATTCAATGCAAAGGTAATTTTTCAAATATATTTGATCTGCATTTATTTGAACACTCAAGCATAGAAACCACTGATAAAGCAGCCTGGCTGTACCTAATATAATGGCATAAAAACATGTTTATTATTGATATAGATACATGCATTGTGGGTTATTCATTCAACTAATTGTAACTAACATGAATCTCTCACTGATGTAAGCACAAGGGAACCTTTTATATGCAATTCTTTTTCAATTATTGATCATTTTCTTTTGTTTTTTTTCTGTATCAAATTTACTGTATTCAAAACTACTAGGAAAACGTTCCTGAAACTATATTTTTATGTTGGCATGTACCCATTCAAGATGTACACTAATCTAAGATTTAAAATTATCTTAAATCCAATTTAAAATTTAATTCAACAAATATATGCATGAGCATGTACTTCATTTTTACACTTACTCATTTATGCTCCTTTGGTTTTTTTCAGGTGACATGTCCGTACCCAAGATTTTTGGTTTTTGTTTTCAGCCTTGATAATGCAAACCAGTCACACTTCCCAATTTGTACATTCTCCAGAAATTAATCTGTAGTTCATTCCATCTGATTCAGAATTATTTAGCCTCAGCAGTGTTTTGTTCAGAGATGGGCATGAAGTAAGTTAAATGATACATCTCAGATATTGTTACATATGGTTTAAGTGGTTGAATTTAAAAGATAATTAATGAAATTCTGGTAACTTGAGATAAAAGACAAGGCAAACAAATTTTCTTCATTAATGCTCATCTAACAAAAGAAGAGGTAAAACTTTTATTTTTAAGGTTTCCTATATAGCATGTGCTATTTGAGATTTTAATATGGTTTTCTCCTTTCAATCCCAAATCCATTACCCACACACAAAACTGTGATAAAGCAATCAGTAGGTGAATCCAGTCACACACCCATGATACAATATCCTACATCCGGGATCCAGTCACTCCCTAAAGCTCCATCTATAAGAACATGAGGCTTTGGAGGGACATCTAAATACAAGCCACACCATAATTTTCACACCATTTACTCATGTATCTCTTTCTTATGTCAAGTGGGTCTACTTTTTACCATAAATGGAATGATGATGAAGATCGCTTTCTGAGAGTCAGAGGCAAGATATTTAATTCCCTTAAATAACCCTGTGCTTTTACTGAGGCATCATTATTTTTATTTGACTACTGCTTTTGACACTCATCAAGGTAATAATCCTACTTTTTTCTTGTGATTTCACCATATCTTTATCACTAAGAGGTGATCGGAGAACCAATTACCTTACATACCCACATCAGTACATATGAAAGTTTCCAATTGAATGAGAGTTTTCCTAAGGGTGTAGAAATGCTTAAACTGCTTCACACAAATACACTGGTATAGTTTATTCAATGTAGGGTCCATATATGAATGTATCCCACTAGCCACATTTTTATTGTTCGGCAACTTCTATGGCAGTCCCTAGTGACCCCACTTCCTAATATTCATATGCATATGTAATGCCCTCCATTAGGCTGGTTTTATTGACTCTCACTTAACAAACAAACTCAGAAAGAAGGGAATAGATGGTCCTGCTGATAGTAGATTGCAAAAATGATACTGACTTCTTAATTTTTTCATATTGAGTTTCTTTTTTATTGCTTGCTGTGAGAAAGCTGGCTAAAAATTATAAGGGAGCCCAGCTTAGAGACACACATGAGAAGATTTGGAGTGGATCTGAACACTGCAAATAATCTTGAGAGCTGGAAGAAAACCTTTCAACTCCAGTTTAGATATTAGGTAATTGTACTTCCGTCAACAACTTGCTGCAATTACATAAGTTTGAATCATAAGTACCCCAGCAACGTGTGCTAAGATTCTAGTCTCTTAACCATAGAAAGTATGAGACACTGAATATTTGCTATTTTTACTATAAGTGTAATTTGTTACACAGCAATAGATAATTAAAACAGTCATTTATTTCAGAAGAAGGGTGCTCTAAGAACAAATATCTAACTATGTGGAGGATAGCTTTAGAACCAGAAGTCGACAGAACCTGGAGGATTTTGAATAACTTACTACACAGACAAAGCTTAAATCGCACTAAATCTGCTGTTAAGAGATACTTAAATTTTATGAAACAAAGGTTTAAAAGGAACAGAATGTATAGTTTTTAGATACTACCAGAAATTTACAAACAATATGCTTGCAATTGCCTGGAAAGTAGAGAATATATTGAACAAAGTGGATGATCCAGCTAAGACCACTTCTAAGCAAAGCACTGAAGGTACCACATTGTTTCTTCTAGTGTCCATAGTGAAACTAAAAAGAAGAGAAGGACATGGAATGAAGAATTATTACAAAAAAGATGCCAAGACTTAGCTGTTTTATAAATTCTCTTTCTTTCCAGGTGACCAACAATGCAAAAATTTAAAAATAGCTTTCAAGAAAATATAAAACTGAAACACATACACACACACACACACACACACACACACACACACACACACACACACACACAGGTCCTTTGGATCCCAGAATAAGACAAACAAAACTGAGGCTGAGAGAACTGATTTGTTGCAAACAAGTGTTGTTTCATGAAAAATCACTTCCACACCAAAACCATAGGAGGCAAAGCCAAAAATAATGAAATAGTCCAAGCATTAAGAACGAATGAAGGAAGTTCATGTGATTGCAGAATGCAGTTTCAGGATTGCTATGGATCAGTGACTCCACCTTGTCTCTGGAGTATTTTTTTTTATGTTGTTTTTTTTAATCATTTTTAGCTTTCTTATGCTTTGAGATACGGGTCTTTCTGAGCCTAGAAGAACCTCCTCTCCGAGAATCACCCAATTCCTAGAGTTTAAAAAACAAAAAACAAAACAAAACAAAAAAAAAAAAAAAAAAAAAAAAAAAAAAAAAAAAAAAAAAAAAAAAAAAAAAAAAAAAAAAACCTCCCTGTTGAGCATATCTTTCAATTAGGAATATTTTCTAAACTTCAGAGAGCTCCACTCTGGACAGTTACACTGCTACCTAATCGGTCTAAAATGTACTCAAACTAGCCAATCCTACATCTAAATATGCCGTTTCACCTCTGCCCCTAGAAACCACAATAAAGGTGATATCCCACAACTCCCTTGTTTCCTCTGCCTCCTGACTGACTGGTATGGTTTATTGTATGTCCTCTTTGCCTATATGCCTCCTCTTCCTAGAGAATTCTGTACATGAACTTTTCCTTCATGACAGCTATTTCCATGCTATACCCAATTAAAAAAAACAAAAACAGACTCCCTTAAAATAGTCCCTCGTTTTCCCCTTTTTGAACATCAGTGTCTATAATAGTTGTTTTGTTCCTTTTTGGCCATTGAAAATTGTATGTTTATGCATTAGGTGATTAATTCTTGATTTTCTCAGATATGCAGCTAAAAGTTAAAGTGAAACGCCATGTAAAATACTTTACTAAATAAACTATAACCAAGGGGACTCATTCATCTTTAGATGTAATATAGAAGATGAAAAACCAAATTTTGAGATGAGACATCGGGAAGATTTAGGAGGTAAGAGTATATTGCATGTAGGTTGTATACGAAATATTATAGGTTAGACGTTTACAAAATTACTCAATTTCCTCTTATTTATATGCATATGTAATTCCCTTCCCTACAACAGGGGTTAGAACTATTGATTTGGTTTGAACAAATACACTGTGGAGGATGTAAAGGTATTGTATATCTGAGTTTAGGCTATAAAATATCTGTGGTTTCGTTTCTGGTCAAACACTTGCACTCTCTTAGATGGCTAACTTTGTAGGAAACTACTTTCGTTGTTGTAGGAGCACTTTTGAAAACGTGAAATTAATGAGGCTTGCTGATCAACATCTGAAGAAGTTGAGAAACATATCTGTTATTCCCGGATGAATCTCAGGATGAATGGTGTCCCAGCCAACAAACTGACCACAATCTCATGAAACACTTAAGCAAGAAACACATAAGAAAAACCACATTGTTGCTCTGGTGTGAGAAATTGGAAGTGTAAATAAAGACTAAAATGTATTATATTGGGGAAAGGGAAGACAGTGTTCAAATGGGAAAGAGAACAAGTAAGCGGGAGGGGGAAAGGAACAAAGGAACAAGAGAAACAAGAAATTGAAGGAAAAAATGGAAACAAAGCTTTTGTAAATAAGGAGGGAGTGAAGGAAATAGAGGGGAATGGGAAAAAAAGAAGCAACAAGACATATTATGTACAGGTACAAATCCTCTATGATGAATGTTATCACTATGTACATCTAAAATGTACCATTAAAATATAATTTAAAAAATAAAATTAAAAAAAAAAGAGCACAGAGATTCAATACCATTCAAACTAGCTGAATTCAGAATTGGCTGGGGATATGGCTCAGTGATGGAGTACTTGCCTAGCATGTATTAGACCCTGGGTTCAATCCCTAGTACTGAAAAGAAAAAAAGAATATATATGTAGGTATATATATTCTTTATGTTACTTTTGCATGCATATATATATATATATATATATATATATATTTAAAACAGCAACTGTAAAATATTAAGAGTTTGTACTTTTAAGCCAGAAAGTTTGAAGTATTAGTTGTGTGGAGTAATATTAACTAATAAAATTTTCTGTGTGAGTTCCTTACTTGATTTTCATGCTTAAGTACAAATATTCGAGAAAAGATATTCAGGTTAGACAAAGGCATACTCAGAAAGTCCCTAATAAGAAAAAAGCAGCTTACTTACAGCTCACTGAATTGGTATTTGTGTTCTAAAAATTCTCTCTTGGTTTCAAAATTATATTCCTTAATTAAGTTTTCAGTGGCTAGTAATTTTATTAATTTCTCATAAATTTTAAGTATAAATTTCAGGCTTCAAAAAACCTGGGTTTTGTATGAAAACTCAGGTACTAATTTGAGTTAAATTTAATTTTTAGGGAAAAATAGCTTTCTTATATTTGCCTACATTTCTAGTTTTTACTTTTTTTATATAAATTGAAAAAGCTTGTTTTCACTTTGTAATGCATTGAGATTTATGTACCAAATGATAAATGAATTTTCTATAATTATTAATATCACTTCACTAGTGAATTAAATGACAAATGCCTATGTGGGAAGAAATGTAAAAAAGGTATATATCAACAAAATTTTTCGCCAAAATCTTGGCAGGAATAAGAGAAAACTCAGGACTTCAGGTTGTCATACACTAAGTCTCCCTATGTGAATACAATGGACAAAATAAATAATTTTAATATCTTTAATTACTTCATGACTTGATATTAGTTTATGTAACACATAAAAAGTATGACTGTTTTTAATTGTGGTAACAACTATTGTTGTTGTGCATATAAATATCCATTGAACATATTTTGCATATAAAAATAAATATTCATTGAACATTTTTTAAATCTTAAATTATGTTAAATTTAGTGTACCCATTATGCAGTTGCAAGAAAATAAACACTTGGTTTCACTATATTTTTAAAAATTATATAGAATAACTTAATATTTTGTGGGTTATTTGTCTAAATATGTTTCAACAAAAAGAACAGTCATGTTATCTTTGGGAACCCAATCCAGAATAATGAAAACTACTTTTTTTTCATGACTGGTTCGTCTACAGAATTTCAGAGACCATGAGAAGAATAGCAAAGGAAGAACAAAGAGAAGGATGTTAAGAAATGAGAGTTTGTGCTCCACGCTGGAGAAACCGTGTATCATCCGCTCTTCTTCCTTTTGTCGTACATTCTACCTAGCGGTGAAGTCTTTACTCAAAGTCTCTTATTCTTTATTCAAGTTATCTTCTAGATCATGGAGCTCAAACTGATTAGTTTGCTTGAGCCACTTTGAGTAAAGAGGAATTGTCTTGGACCACATATAAAATATAAAATTCATGTGCATAAGTAACAAACCTCCTCAATTTCAAAATATTTTTATTATAATCCTTCTAGCATTAGCAATGTTGTATATGTAAATATAAAAATATCATGAGCAAATTACTCTTAACCAAATAATCTTTCTATACAACAGCAATTAAAAAACTATTTTAACTTATTAAATTATTTTATGAAACAAGTTCTAGTTCAATAACTGAGTCTTCTCACTGAGAATAATGTGCTGTTATTGGTCAATGTGTACTTGTCTTCACAAACACACACGTACTTTGGTTGAAACATTTTTATAATCAGTGTTTGTTTACTAGCTAAGTCACACAAGCCAATATAAGTCAGATTTACCCAGAATTACATTTGCCTGACTCTATGGTGTACGCAAGAGCAAACACGAGCCCGGCACCGAGTTCCTCACCTAGTGTTGCGCTGTTGCTCAGTCCCTGATCAAACACCATCCAGTGTAGTGATAAAAAATAGTGCAAAAAAAAATCACATAATGATGTTAAGCTTTTCAGTCTTCTGCAGTTGCATCACTAGCTATCCATGTGCTGCAGTGTGGACAAGCCTGTTGTACTTGTTGACAAATACAAAATTTCGTGCTTTCTATCAAAATAGCATGCGCTTGTGGTTTTATTATGTCTCTTGCAATTGGAATAGATTTGTTTTGTTTTATTTTGTTTTGTTTTTCAATCTGTCTCCTTGACTGGACACTAAAGTACCTGAATAGGAGAACTTACTCAACAAAAATGTCTAGATTCCTGTCTGCATATATTGACTAGTACTCACAGTAAAATGTTTCCTGAACTTCTCCCACATAAAGTCATAAAATTAGGAGACTGTTCCAGATGGCTTCTGGAGTCTGGTTTTTTTCTGTAATCTTACAATTGACTCATCACATTATTCTTGTAAGAAGATGAATTTTGGTTTCACAACAAAAATTGTGAACCACTTTTGAAAAACAAAATATTACAGAGAACATTTATTATGTTCATGAGATTTTATTTTTGAAAATATTTTTGAGAACTTATATTGGGGCTTAATGATGATACAAACTTAGAAGTGTTTCTTTTGTTGTTGTTCTTGTTCTTGTTTTTCTCTACTTAAGAGCTAAGATCTTGCTGTATTGCCCATCTTGGCCTTGAACTAGGTTCAGCCTTCTGAGTATCTCAGACTACAGGTGTCTAGAAGGATGCCCCATCATCCCTAGCTGGTCCTATTTTTTGTAATTTAATGTTCACGGTTTTTAGCCTTACCTCAAGTTTCTTATGCTGTTACTTTACATCTAGTCAGGCTAAAAAAAAAAAAAAAAGCCTAAATACCCCTCCCCTTGACATCAGGAAGATTCAAACTATACAAGTCCTTTCCCAGAGAGATCCCACACAACAGCCCTAAATTCCAACCACGTAGAGCCCTAAGACATTCTCAGTTCCCAGTTCTACCAAGTCAGTTTTCCATTATCTTTGGACTCCTACTTATTCTTATCTGAAAATTCTCAATTACACTTGCAATAAAGTTTTCATTCTTTTGTGGAAAATGTGTAATAGCATCAGTCCTAACTCCAAAGTCAAATTTTGGATGACCAAGTCAAATATTATTTAAACTGGTATCTCAGTTTTCTGAATATACTCAGAGTGAAAAATGGTTTCATTAAAATTTGTGAGAACAGAAATAATATTTCCAAACACAAAAATATGATTAGAATCTCAGCTTATAACTCGAGTCCACATATTAGGGCCATTAGTCATCACTCGGTACCTTTTAGCAATCTGAATGCCATGGAACCACCTATTAAGTCCCCCTTGCCCAATATTATTGAAACTACTGACTCTATTTTACTATTATAAAATTGATTAATATGTTCTATTCAGTGACTATTTCAGAAGCTTCTTGTTCAATTTGCCTTCATCTCCAGCGGAACACAATATGTCTCAATCTGGCTACTCAAAGAGATTCTCAAAAGCTTTTCTGTCATACACAATCTTTACAAGCAAGATGTTAATCGTATACAACTTTTTCCAGGAGCATGGGTATGGCCTTACATTGATGACGACCTTCACTGGCGACATACATATTCAGAATGGGAATAAGTTATTATCCTACACCAAATACAAACTCTAACACTTCCTCAAATTATTATAACATATTTGGTTAGCCAGTCATTGCTCTCTCTCTGATGTCGCAATGAAACATCTATTAACTCAGCATCCACAAATTCTTTTAGAATCTTAATACTTTGGGAGACACCTTATTCTTGTGTAGAATGTTTACTTAAGCTTATTTACATTGCTACCTGTAAACTGACATATTTTAAATTGGTCCCCTTCCAATAAGGGGTCTAGAACCTGTCCAGGTTGCCAGACAACAGGAATCCCTTTAGTGCTCCAGAGTCTTCATCTCTGAGGGAATTTGGTTTCATCCTTTCGTGGCCCTGGAACCTCTGGACCACAAAAGATGGCCATAAGCAATGATAGTGGGAGAAACTCCTGACTTCTATGTTTAAATACACAACCCTAAAATGGCAACTGTTGACCATAAAAGTAGCCGTCCTGGAGCCCTGAGCCTGGGTCACTCTGCACCTACCTATTATACTTTGGGCCATGGATCAGCATAACTACTGAAGTTTCTGTCCTACAATATGGAGCCAAAGTTGAGCCCTTAGGCATAGCCTATCTTCAGGAAGAGGAGGTCTCCTCTCCTCATTCCCTTCTCAGATACCATGTTGCTTAAGGTCAATCTTCTCACAGACCTAGGGGTTACCTGGGCTTCCCTGGAGACTGCCTGAACGCTAGTCCATAACCTTTCTGGAATGCATCATTAGCACATTACACAATGGCACTTAGTGGAAAGGTGTTGCTGTTTGCTCCTTGAACATCAGTCTCAATTTCTGAAACACAATTTGAGTCCCTCATGCTCCTTTAGTGGGTCTATAACACACACATTTGGGTCTATAGCCTCTATTTATAGTCCTCTATTAATAAAGAATTGAATGTCCTATTGCTAATATTTCAAAATACTTTATAATTAGTATATGTTTTTCTTTATGCTGCTACAACTTGTACTACCTAAGTTTAATCACTTTTGACTTGTTTAATGTTGTGTTTCCTTGAAAAACATCGTATGTGCTTTGCAATAAATATAGTTTGCTTTTGAGTGCTTATTAACATGTTCTTTACAAGCAGAAATATCTTTTGTTGTAAAGAAGACAACCTCCAGCACTTGAATACAATAATTTATTTCCCATTATATTTAATTTACAAATTTTTTTGTCAATTACATTTCTTTTCTTAGCATGATAACTAAGGAGACTTAAATTTTATTTTAAAAGTAAACATTAATTTTCATGTTTTGAAAAAAAATTCAAATCACAGAAAGTTGCAAGAGTAATAGAAGTAATTTTTTCTCCTGAACTATTTAAATGAAAGTTGCCCACATAATGTCCCATTAGTAAGACTATTCCTCTATAATAAGGTGAATATGGAATATGATTGATAGGTTAATTTGTTTGACTAGTGCAAGCATTTCACTATATATTAGCATGTCAAAACATCATGTTGTATACTCGAATTATAAACAATAAAAATAAATCTAAGATACTGAAATGTAAAATAAGAATATCTTCTTATTTACATTTAATGCACCATCAATATACAGAAGCTGACATGATTTATATGATTCAAGGACTTAATTCAAGCTTTACCCATTGTTTCAGTAATGTCATTATAACAAAATAATCTATTCCAAGCTGTTTCTTATTTAATTGTCAACTCTTTTTGGAGTCCTTCCATCTGGAACACCTCAATATTCTTTTGACTTTCACAATTGAGATTAATTTTAAAATTGTACCAAGTGCCTCATAGAATGTGCCTACATTTGTTTTGTCTAATGTTACCTCATAATGAAGTCCATATTAGCATCTTTGTGCAAGACTATCACAAAAGCAGTGTGATGTTCTAATTGCATTCTGTCTTGTGGCACATGGTTTTCATTTGTCCCAAACCCCATTTGGATTGCCAATATTAACTTTGATTACTTGATTAAGAAAGCTTTTCAGTGTTCCACCTTTGAAAAATTACTCCTTTTACAATTATAATCAAGTAGTATTTTGTGAGGAGGAATTTTATGACTGTTTAATTATCCAATTGCATTTTAAATTCCTTTATTTTTTAAATCGAGAAAATGCTATGCATTTACCATGCACAACACAATATTTTGAAGTATGTTTTGAGTGGAATGATTTCATCTAGCTAACTAACATGTGCATTGTCTTATATAGTTACCATTTTGGTGATAAGAATACTTAACATCCAGTGTCAGTATTTTTCAAGAAGACCATATACCATCATTAACTATGGTTACAATGCTAAATAACTGATCTCTTGAACTTACTCCTCTTATGGAAAGTTTGTATTGTTTGGCTAACATTTCCAAAACTTCTTTCCACACTGCCTCTACCTCTAGGAATTACCATTCTACCCTCCATTTCTATGAGATCCATTTTTTTTAAATCTTCTATATATGAGTTAGATCATGTGTATTTGTCTTGTGGTGCCTGGTTTATTTAATGTATGTTCTCAGTTTATCTATGTTATTACAAAATGCAGTTTTTTCTCCTGTTTTGCAGCTAAAAATATTCTAAGATATATGCATCATATATATATAATTTATACACGTAATTTTCTTTGTGTATCCATTTACTGGTGAACACAGATATCACCTAAGACTGTTACAATACCTATTATGGACAGATGAGACTTTTTCAATTTTCTTATCAAACAGACATAGTTTAGCAATCATCAATGTTAGATGGCACTATAAATGATTACTTGATAGTTGTTAACTTGTGATTATCTAAATCATTCTTTCTACTTTTAGCCAACAGCATTTTTACTAAGTGGAATTTCCATAAAATTCAGAAAGTTTCCTTCCTACCTGTATACTTATTTTGGTATAGTTTTGTCCGCATATACTCATGGATTCTTGTCTTCTGCAATGGATTATAACTATTAAAAATATTTTTAATATTACATATAGCTATTTCAAGTTTGGTCAGTAAATGCCCCTTCAAGTTCCTTTGGTAATTTTTTCATCCACATCCATTATTTTTTAAGTGTGTTCTTATTTTAAGGCACAGAATCATATTCAAGGATCATCTTGTGTGTTTTTTAGCTCAGCACTAGAATTTACTGTGACTTCAAATTATTTTGTTCCTTTCAGTGTAAAATCAAATTGAGGTCTGCGTGGTGAGTTTGTTGTTAAGTATTGTTACAATGACTCCTTTAGTAAATGCATATAAATATATTTTGATCTGAATCAAATTTGAGATATATAAATATATCAAAACCTTGAATTATACAAATACTTTTCGATTGAGTTCATTCTAGTTTTTGCCCTTTTCATATTTGCATTTATATTCCATAAAACTCAGAAAACATGATTTACTTATGAGTTAATCCTCCTTTATATAAACAATCTCCTATCACTTTGAATATCTGTGCACTACGTGTGAGCCTTCTGCATCTTTTAAAGATCCAGCACTCCCTTCCTTACCACAAATGAGACACCATGCTGGATAGCTCTTGCTGGCACCACCACCCCCCCCAGTCATGTCACACACAAACGGATACTGTCTCACAACAGCGCCTCTCTGTGGACATCATTCTGCTTCTACCCTTTTTTATAACCTGTCATTCCACACAATGTCTGCCCCTCTCCTGATTCCTTCCTCCCTGGCTTGGGCTGCAATTCCCTGCATCAGAATACTGTGGCCTGTAATGTCTCCCTTCCCTTTGACACACACATCACTCCATTTGAGTTCACAGCAGAGTACAGGCTTAGGGACAGGTCTGATCAAAATGCCTCACTCTGTCCTTTAGTGTCTTCATCGAGGTAAAGGGGATGTTCTGGAGACTTACCTCAGGTTAATTCCTAAGTATAATTTCAGAATATTCAGGTTCTCACTATTAAGAGAGGAAAATTATTTTTAAAAGAAATAAAGCTAAAGGAGTGGGGATAGTTTTAATATCATTTGAAATTACATTTTAAAATATGTCATAACTTGTCAGCTTATATGTTGTCCCTGGGGCATTGTTAGTGCCCGTGAATGCTAATTAACACTGAACTGCTTACTACAATGTTTTTCTAGCAAGCAGCCTCAAAATGTCCCAGTATCATGATTAAATATTTATTGAACTTGAGGTGTGTCCTCAACACTCCTAAGAAGGTGCAAGGAAAGTTTCTTTTTCAAAGACATTCTTGTGCTCAGAAGCACATTAAGACAAGTTTATGTACCCAGGATCTTTTCCTCAAATTATTATACTTTATTTATGAATGTTCTACTTATTAAGTAAAGACAAAAATTCAAAATAATTTTTGTATAAAAACATTTCTTAAGGAAAATTTGACAGTGACCACTAATAACACAAAAATCTGCTAATATACTTTATCTCCATTATAATAGCTACTTTATTACTTAAAATCTCTAAATCTACACTTTTCAACATTAGCACAATTGCCATTTGGTTGAGATTACTCCATGGCACGAGGCTGTCCCGTCTTTTACGCAATATTCAGCAGTATCCCTGGCTTCTATCCACTAGATGGTAATATAATTGCCCAGTCTGTCACCCACAGTTATATAAGCAAAAACATCTCCAGATAGTAGCAGATGTCTCCTAACAAGTCCAAAGCCCCCACATCCTTTAAGGACCACTGATATCTGAAGAAAAATGGAGGCTAGTTTGGACATTATAGTTTATTACACATTGTTTTCACGAAAGATATATCATTTTATAGAACATAAATAATAGGAATCACAAATCCAAAAATCATCTGGGTCAAGCAGGTACTGGAAGTTTTCACTGGAGATGGTGGTAAACTGGGGAGTTTAGAGTAACAAAATGTCTGATCCTATTTGATGCTAGGTAAATTGATAAAAAATTATCATAAAGCTCATAGTTCTGGAAGCCCAAGTTAGAGGGGCTGCATCTAGTGGTGGCCTCCTCATCAGCAGAGTCCCAAGGTGGTTTGGGGCATTATATTGCTGATTACAGAGATTCCACATGTACATGTATCTCTTCGGGACTCCCTGTTCTTCGTCTTTTATAAATACCTGTTCATGGAGATCTTCTCTGGTCCTAACCACTTCCCTAAGTTCCCACCTCTAAAACCATAGCTGGATTTTTTTCCCTCCTAATGTGTCATAACGAGGATAAAATTTCAACACAGAACTCTTAGAATACACACTTTTAACCCTATCCAAGCCATAGCAAAGCTGTAGTCCTTATACTGATTTTGTCATGTATTATAAAACTTAAATAAATAGTTGATGTTGAAAATTTCTATGATTGTTTGGGAAAAGACACACATGTAGAAACATTACTGTTCTTTTTTTTAATTGGGAAATAATTTGTTTTTTAAATACGATGTTAAGCAGAACTGTGCCCACTCTTGCACTACAAAATGGTAAAATAAATGCACAAATATGGATAAAGTTTATGAAATGTGCATGAGGTATATAAAATACACACACAAAAAAGACTTGAAGAACATCAAAGCGTTTATCATAAATGTAATGGATGGTTATTATTTTCATAGTTAGACTCAGAATTGCTCACATATTTCTTAAAGTGACGGTGAATCTTTCATGATTAGTTTTCCAGAGAAAACACCCAAGTCTCCACACAGAAGGTACACAGATCATGGGTGTTTGGGATGCAGGGAGAGACCACGAGGAGAAAGCTTTCAGTTTCCATAAAAGCTTAAACTTTCTTGGGAAAATGTCTCTTTTCTCAGAGATGAAAGTCAGGAAATGAAGAAAATATGACTGTCACCTTCCTGGGAAAAAAAAAAACAACAACAACAACAGGATGCAATAACTTCCCACTGTTTTGATTTCTATTGTGGCCAGAAATAACCTGGAGATTCCATTCAACTTTGTATTCCTAAATTTAAGAGATGAAAATGACTCAAAGTATAAAGGGGATGTAGTTAAAAATCTAGGAGAAATTGCCCATAACATCTGCCCCAAATAAGGGACATTAATATAGGCTTTAACTATAAAATATTAGATAATATAACAGCGGTCAAAGTCTTATCTATAATTATGGCACATTTGGTTGTACAAAAGTTTTAGTAATTAAAAAAGAAGTCAAACTGGGGAAGGGAAGGATTCAACCAAAGGAGTCAATATTGAAGAATATCAATAAAACATTGATTTAGGAACTAGTCCAAAGTCAAAACCACAAGAATCTGGGTAAAATACCAGCCACAGATAAATGTGCTGTTTGATATGAGAGCTATTATAATCCTAGAGTGCAGTGTCATTCAAAGCATAAATTCTTCCCTCATGAATAATTTAGACAGCAAAAACTGAAATGAATATATATATCAAGCACTGGGAACTGTACAATTTGAAGCGCCCATCCAATTTAATATGCAAAGTTAACTCTTATCTTAGTTGAAGTAGTAATGTTTATATATCAGCTCTTGTCTTCTTCTACAAAGAAAACTGCCAATAAATATTT
Source organism: Hystrix cristata (assembly GCA_004026905.1). Taxonomy (NCBI): domain Eukaryota; kingdom Metazoa; phylum Chordata; class Mammalia; order Rodentia; family Hystricidae; genus Hystrix; species Hystrix cristata. The sequence goes on along the minus strand of PVJO010018990.1, from coordinate 3,267 downwards.
ATTTAATTTGAATTTGAAGTCTAAAGGGGCCATTGAAAATAACTGTACTATAATAAAAATAAAGTCAGTATGCTGAAAAGATGGAATAGAAGTCAGAATAAGGGAGAGAAGGAATTCACCAATTTGAAGACATTGAACTTTAGAACATTAGAAATGGGAAGTAGAATCAGCCTAGCAGAAAGACTGAGTAGCTAGCAACACTTCAAGATGCAAGTCCTGTTTTAGTTTCAGTAAAACAGAAACAAAAGTGGCCATACAAATGATTATTTCATTCAACTCTCAGATAGAACCAGCAACAAAAGATTAAACCTAAACTGAGCCTTCTCAGTGGGATAATGAGCACCAGGTCTCAAGGATAACTTTTACAGACAGATGAAAAATTACGAGAAAGAGCTCCAATCACTGCATCTTTTGAAAGATTCTCAAACTGTGGTACAAACCTAGACCAAGCTCATGAACACCTGAGGTTAAATTTTCATTCAGTACCCAGGCTGCAGAACTAGGTTTTGCTTTGTAAAATACACAAAAATGCAATAGTTTTTTCGTGTGTTTTTTTTCTTTTTTTTAAATTTTATTTTAGCGGTACATTTTAGATATACATAATGATAACATTTACCATAGGGATGTTGTACGTGTATATGATACAGCTGGCTTCTTTTTTTCCCATTCCCCCACTCCCTCCAACCCTTCTTTCTGATGCTCATGCATTTATTCTGACTATGACTCTCTTGTCTATATGTTCCATTTTGCCTAGTGTATGTCTATATAATTTTGGCTGGTCAAAACAGTTCTATAACCAAAATACAAGTATGTAAATTGTACACGATTCCGTGACTCCACTTACTTTAATTTACATCACGTATTAGCAATTGGAATTTTAGAATGTCAATAAGTAGGTAAAATTGAAGCTACCAAAGATAACATTTTTTTTATTGACTCATAACAGTTTGGAGACTACATATAAAATAAAATAGTGGCTAAGAAATCCTGTTTTAGAATATAGGAGGTTTAAAAAAACACTATTTCTTATTTTGTAACTTATATCCTGTATTATTAAATTGTATTTTGTCCTAAAATTCTGGCATGGACATGCTTTTTCTCTAGGCATTAGAGTTGGTCGATTATTCCCTAAGAAATTCCCTTTGTAAGAGTATGAAACACTATATTTGGAGAAATCATAGTCCTTTTATTTTTTTTTCGGTGCTGGGGATCGAACTCGCGTCCTTGTGCTTGCAAGGCAAGCACTTTAACCACTGAGCTAAATCCCCAGCCCTCATAGTCATTTTAAATGGAAATGAGAAATAAGAAAGAAATGCACAATGTCTCATTTAGTCAGAGAAAAATATTTTGATGGCAAACATCCCAGAATGTATGACATACAAGTGATCTGTAGAAAGTGTACAGCTTCCTTCTTTATCTTTCCCAGTAAGAGCTCAAGACCTGCCCTGCTTTGGCCCAGAAATAAAATAATTCCTGAACACCTTACAATATTTCTGCAACCACTGTCTCGTAGTAAATAGACTTGAAATAACTCCTTGTTTCTGAAATGTTTTACCTCTTCCGCCCCAATTCTAATTAGAGATTTACTTTGATATGTTCCGTTATGAACTGGAATCCAATGCATCTCAGCTTATACTCTTTAGGATAAGCACAAAACATTCCTCTTCCTGTTACAAATATACAAACATATATCCCTAATTTTTTATATGCAGAATGTGTGTGTAAAATAATGCCCAAAGAGCTATACTCCTTGTGTCCACTAAATGACTCATAATTCTCTGTATCATCCTTTCTCTTTATATAGGAAAGGAATATATATGTATAATTAAAGCACTTACACATACCATATGGTATGGGTATTATATGTGTATGGTATTAGATATATATAATATTTTTCTATTCTACCTTCACTTATCTGGTACACTTGCATTAAAGGACAACTTTATAACAATCTCTGTTGCTTGCAAAAGCATTAACAAAGGGATCTCTCATCAGCAGATATTATCACAGCACGAACTATGTTTATTCTTTTAACTGATATGCCCTGTTAAATTGTAATTGTAGACCCTGGAACAAATTCAATCTGATATTGCCTTTCCTGGAAAACATGCACCATTATGTGGGGGTGTTTTGTATTTCATAAATGAGTAATTATAATGTAAGTTCTATAGTATGCATTTGTACAAAAAGCCACAGAGAGTAAACTCTGCAAATAAGAATCAAAAAGAACTCTACTAGACCCTTTTTCTCTGTCTGCTAGTGAAGTATGTTATAGAATTAAAAAACAAACAAACAAATTCTGCAAGGGTGGGATGAGTCCTGCCCGATTAAAAAGACTAAAAATAAATGGGGCAGGAGTCTAACATTCAGTCTTCCTAAAACCTGATAAAGTCATACTACATCTCACAGTAATGAGCATGACTTATTGGGGGGTGGGGTGGCAGAGGATTCATAGGAAAATAAACATCTAGGGTACATTCAGCAAGAGGTTATTCCTCTTATGTAAGTGTGGTCCTGTTGCTGGTTTTTCTATTACACAGCTTACAAGCCATAAACTTACTTGTCTGTGCTCAATGATAAACTCTGATAAGAACCAATCTCGGATCTGCAAACTGTTCTTTACACCCCTAGCTGAACCAATGAGAACATTAAGAGAAGAACCGCAGGGACACACTCTTTCTTGGGGCTGCAGGGTACTAGGGACCGAACTCAGGATCTTGCGCTTGCTAGGCAAGCCCTCTACCATGTAAGCTGAAATTCCAACCCCCTTATGCACATATTCTTGAAATCAATGTAGCAATAATCCATTCTGAGACTTCCACTGTGGTAGGTTCAGGGATTTCTTGTCTTTTTTTTTTTTTGTATTATTATTTTAAACCAAGAACATGTATTGGTACATTCTGCATACAATGGTCTCATTCATTACAATTATTCTGTACCTATACATGGTGCATCTTGGTTCTCCTCCCTCTCCCCCGCCCCTCCTATCTGCTCCCTCCCTATTTACAGCAGGTTCATTCATCATTTTCCATATTTTCCCTTTCCCCTCTCTTTCCCCCGTTGCCTTCCTGCTTTTCCCCTTCTTTCTTTCTAGTACTCCTCTCCTCTGCACACCATCCTCCTTTTATATAATATCTATTACACCTCTTTGTCCTTATTTACAGTTATGGTTTCTCATATCAGAGAAACAATTCGATGTGTGCTCATGAGTGTCTGATTTATTTCACTTAAGAGTATGTTCTCAAGAAACATCCATTTATATATGAA
>PVJO010018989.1:12574-35311 GCA_004026905.1 Hystrix cristata | reverse complement strand
CCTGGCCAAACCAGTCTCCCTTTTGTTACTTAAATAAACTTTCCCAATGCCCTAAAATTCGCTCCTGCAATTCATTGCCTGTGCGAATAAAGAACCTGGAGATATATTTTCTAAATCCCCTTTCCCATCCGACAACACATTGACTTTACCAAGTCTTGTGGATACCATCAATCTATCAGCCGATTGGCCAGTTGTATCTGCATGGCTTGGGACATGATCCTAGCCACCCAAAAGGGGAGCCATGGCATCAGGACAACTTAGTTTATGCCCTTTGGTTTAGAAAGAGAGGTTAAAGAGCAGCGTAGAAATCCTCCCCTGAACCAAATGTGTTTCGGCCCCTCAAGTACTGTGCTTATGGGAATAGCTTCCTCTGGTGTTACCCTGAGGTCAATTCTTTCCACCATGTCTCAGGTCCAGTTTCTTACTCCTGCTGGATGGGAAACTGCACTCAGATGAGCAAAATTCTGAAGTTTTATCTGCCCCAGAGATGGGGGTATGTGTCCCTTACCTAAAATGATTTCCTGTCTTTGTCATTTTTATAGACAAATGCTCATTTTTTATGGGCTCAACTTGCAAGTTTTTAGTTGCTGGAAAGGAGAGAAAGGCTGAGACAGATTGGGACTAAAACCTTTTCAGAGTCTCTCTTTCTCTCTCTCTCTCTCTCTCTCTCTCTTATCTTTAGCAGAGATATGCCTCCAAAAAAAGGAAAGTAAAAAGTGACATGAAAATATCAGAAATGAGATCATAAAAAAGGAGGTCTTTTTCTCACATGCCATGGTGAGTTAATGAGACAATCTGCCCATGAGTCATCACCCTCAGCCTGGGAAAGTGAGAGGAGGAAATCTCAAGAGCTAAGATTGCCTCTTCACCAGCAGAGGATCAGACTGGAAAGGAAACTGAGGCAGAGGAGGCTTGACATTCCCCTCCTTGAACTTGGAGTGGGGAATGAGGCCAGACTCTCCCAGTGAATCCCGTCCTTCCAGATTTAAAGATAGCAGCCACACTAGGCATTTATTTGGCTGAGGGAGTCCCATATTCATTTTTGAAGCATTTTGTTCCCTATGTAGGCTAAGATCTATCTAAAATTTACCCTGAAGATATAGAAAGTTTTCATGAAAAACGAAGTCCACTAGGAAGAGCTCCAACGTTATCTTTCCCCAGTGCCATTGTCTAAAATAAGACAACAAACCATCTTGTAACCACCAAATAAGTCAAGCAAGTCAGACAAGGAGTACAAGTAAATTCAACACCTGGTAAATCTAAATGCAGCATATAAAACAGCACTATAAGGCCCTGCCTGCAAAAATAAAATGTTCCATCAAAGAAACATCATAATCTTCCCATGCTCTCAATTTAAATCTATCATCATTTTAACAAAAAAGACAAGGCATAAGCAATTGACAAGCAAAAGATGACAATTTTGATCATCTAGATGAGTCACAATCCAGAATGCAGTCAAAATATTTGGGGGTGCCACAAAAGCAAACTCTTACCTCCTTCCAATTATCTTGGTGCAACCGCCAAATGACCTAGGAGAAGCATAACTCCCAACCTGCTAGATGTCAGATACACTGAGTTCGTGTCCCTCAAAATTGAAGAATGAATTTCAAGAAACAGTGGAGGTTAAGAATAAGAAAGATTTACAGAGAGCTAGCGCTTGACAGGAGACGTTCTGCAAATGGGTTGCCACCAAGATCATTTCTCTAAGAGGTGTTTGTTTTTTTCCTTGTTTTTGTTTTTGGTAGTTCAGGCTGGCCTTGAACTTACTACGTAGCCCAGGCTGGCCTCACACTTATGATGATCTTCCTACCTCAGCCTCCTGAGAGCTGGGATTACAGGAGTGTGCAACCACACTTGACTCTAAGAGTGTTTTATAGAGCAAAATGGTGGGTACAAACTCACAAGGTAAGTACTGGTCAAACTATTACCAACCAGTAAGATTACAAGTCTAGCCACTTAGCTAATATCGATCCAATAGGGAAGTGGGTTAAGGGTATATGGAAAGGCCAAAGGCATTTAGGGGAAGGGATGGGTCTGGATGCTCTGGCCACCCACCTAGGTAACTGATGCCTATCTGGATTTCCTGGACTGGGAGGTGCTAATTATAATATAATTCCAAGTTACTGCTTATCCCATGGGGAGGCATGTAGGTCTGGCCCTTGCCTCTTTATCTTGAGGCCTAGTCTTCTTCAGATGGACTTCCAGCCACAGTTCTGATGTCTTTGTTTTTCTGCTGACTTCCTTGAGTGCCCAGTCCCTCTCTGATTGTATATTAAATTCTATCTAATTTAGCTGCCTAAAATATAAGCAGGTTTATTACTAAACCTGAGAGAGCCTCTCTGTGTAAGCAGAATAGATAAGGTGTCTTACAGGCTAAGAGGCATGTTTACAGTGACTTCTGGTGGGCTTTTGAGAGAGTAGGTCAGAGAAACTATGGCTTGTGACCTACTGATATGTCTTCTGTGCTCTGCTGACATGTCCTCTGTGACCTAGGGATATATCCTCTGTGACCTAAGTAAAATGAAACATATGCTTCTCTAAGATGACAGGTGGGCTCCCTGAAAGTGGTGGTATCTCTCTCTGGGCTCTATCAGAAATTAATATACAATCAGAGAGGGAAAGGACCCTCAAGGAAGTCAGTGAAAAATAAAGATGTCAGAATTGTGGCTGGAGGCACATCTGAAGAAGGCTAGGCCTCAAGATAGAGATGTAATAACCAGGCCTACATACCTCACTTAGGCAGAAACAGTAACTTGGAACTATTCTATAATTAGCACCACCTGGTCCAATAGGTCCAGCTAGGGATCAGTCACCCGGGTGGGTGACCAGAACATCTAGACCAGTGATGGTAAGCTTTTTAGAGCTTTCAATGATAACAAATAACCAGCTGTGGCACATGTGCCATAGCTTTGCCACCACTGATCTAGACCCTTCCCTTCCCAAAATGCCTTTGTTCTTTCCATGTACCCTTACTAAGCGACCTGTTTCCCCGTGGAAGCCAGAAAATAGAGGAAGTTAGGCAGATAGGGCACTGGTTCTGTATAGTTCATCTAAAGTAAACTAAAATTACTGACCTAAGTGAGTCAACATACCAAAGGGCTCAAATAATTAACTGAAGCAAACTGACCCTCGGGCCCTAATGGAATGCAAGGGACAAAGAATAGGTCCTTAACCAAATTGGAGAGACCCTGGAGGAAGTGAAATGCAAATGAAGTAACGTGCTCTCTGGACATCAAAGGCTTACCTACAAGGACGAACATCCCTGCCTTTGTCATGTACATGATCCCAAAAACTGTACAGAAGGATTTAAACATCTATGGCTTTTACCCCTCCCCAACAAACAGGAAGCTCTTGTCTTTTATTCTTTCTAATAAACACACATTTGGCCATTTTCCCCACTTGCTAGTTGCTGTTTTGTCAGCTCAATCTTTGTTGCCCCAAAACAAGAACCTGCGAGAGAGAGGGATCCAGTTATGCTACTGGATCAATATTAGCTAAGCGACTCTAGTTGTAACCATATAGGTTGTTTGTAGTCTGACCTACATTGTACCTGCATTGTGACTTTGTTATATAAATTACCCCTGAGAAAGGCCTCAGTGGCAATCCACTTGGGACCCCTCCTGTCTCTCAGGAATTATCTCTCAATAAACCCTTCCTACTCTTAATCTTCACTGTCCCTTCGAGTTCATTCTTTGATTTCAGGGAACACAAAATCGGCACATCTGACATCTAACAGCTTGGCAGTTATGTTTTTTCTATAGCAAGAGGCAAGGGCTGAAGGAGCAGCAGTTACTAAGAATGAAACTTTATTGCCAAGGTGAACCTGGAACCACATAAAGAGAGTATGTAGGAAGCATATTATGAAATGTCCAATACAAATTTCTAAACATCATGGATCATTGGAATGTGATGCACTGTTTGGGGTTGCAGTGGTTAAACTTAATTGTGTCTACTTGATTGGCTTGGGAGCCCCCTAGGGGACTAGAAAAGCACAGTTCTGGAACATATAGGTAAGTCATGGATCTGTGATTTTGAGTACTACGTGTGGTCCCTGGCCCCTTCCTCTCTGGTTCTGTTCCCCTGCTTTTCTTCTCCACCACCATGAACTAAGCAGTTTTTCTTAGCCACATACTTCTTCCATGATATCTCCACCTTGAAGCCAGTTAGCCATGGACCAAATCACCTAAAACTGTGAGCCAAATTAAATCTCCCCTTCTTTTTTGCAGGTGTGCGTGTGTGTGTGTGTGTGTGTGTGTGTGCGTGCGCGTGCACTGGGGATCGAACTCAGGACCTTGTGCTTGCTAGGCAAGTGCTCTACCACTGAGCTAAATCCCCAGCCCCAATCTCTCCTTCTCTAAGTTGTGGGTATTAGGTATTGTGCCCAAACTTAGGCCAAGTTTGTAGTTCAAATAGTCTTTTGGTAACCAATGGGACTTTCTGCACCTAATTGCAAATGAGTGATGCCGTGGTCCTTCTGAATAAAGGGTTTATTTTTCAACACTGAGTGTACAGCACAGGACCCGGAATCCAACCCCTACTCCCACTGCCAGTCCCCAGTGAAAGGCCTTTCCAAAAGCGCCAAGTGCTTAGGCCAACTTTGTAGTTCGAATAGCCCTTTGGTAACCAATGGGACTTTCTACACTTAATTGCAAGAAGCAAGAGGGGCATCATATTAAATACTTTGAGTCATTCTGTCGCATTAAACTACAATTCTTACTTTCCACTGGAATTTCTTTTAGTATCCCTTGGCTACTTTTTAAATAGTATGTTTTATTTCAATACAAAGTTACAGTATACTAAAACTTCATTCTAGATTAGCATACTTGGCAATATGTCCAGTCATCAAAGTTGAAATGAGATATCTGATCATTTCTTTCATAAAGCTTTAGAAATCATATACACTGCCAGCAGAAATTTTATTGATCAAACAAAGGAAACGATGTTGTCCTGCATTTTTAGGATTTGAAGCTAAAATAGATTTTGCAGAGTATATAATATAGTCAGTGAGCACATCCAAATCTCAAGCTAGAAATAAGAAACCTGAACTAAAGCCAATGAGGAAAACCTGGTGTTCTCTAAAACTAAAAGGATTTTTGTTAGTAATACCAGTACTACACTCATTGTTATAGGATCAATTATCTTAATTTCACCCTAATTAAAGTAAAAGAGGCATAAAACCCAAGAAGAGAATAATACTGTCAGGGACCTGGCATTCCTTCTCTTGCTGTGGAGACAAGCACACATTAATGAGGACAGGAGCTCTCGTCTATTGATAGGAGTGTGTGTGTCTCTTTCTTAATCATAGTGGACACATCTGAGGAGACTGTTTGCTCTGGCAGATTGCTCTCACATGTGCGGTTCCCCTTTTCATGGGAAGATCACATCGTCTGTCATGTTGGGATCAGGAATTACCATGTAACTTGATTTGGCCATTGAAATATGAATAGCAGCTCTGGGTCTTCTGACAGAAGTTTTAAGAGGCAAACATGCTTTTTCATGTTTCTTTTCTCCTCTGTCTAGAAGTTGCTCTGTAGCCTAGGTGCTGGAGTGAAGATAACAAGGCAGAGCAAATTCGCCTGCCTCTGAAGAACAATATAAACTCCTGTTGTTTTAAGCCACTGGGATTATGGATCCTTTGTCACTACAGCACAACCCTATAATGTATATTTTCAGTGGGAGAAATATCATTTCTCTGGGGGCAAAAGTGCCATATTCTTTTTATGAATAAAACACACACACACATACATGTATATGCAATACACAAACATATGTACGACATCTGTGGTATTGAATTTTCATGGAAGAATGTGATTAAGAAAGAAGTTCTAAACAGACTCCTTAAAGAGATGATAATGAAATAAATATCCAGAAACGTTTGTCCATAATGATCAGGTTATCTTCATTAAATGTAATCTGGGGGGGGGACCTTGAGTATAGTGGCTCATTTAAATCTAGAGAGTATTTTTTACCCTGCGCTAGAGATCAAACACACAATTTTTAAATTTTTAAAAAGTTTTTATAGGGGTGGGGGATTTAGCTCAAGTGGTAGAATGCTTACCTAGCAAGTACAAGGCCCTGAGTTTAATCCCCAGGACACCTCCCAAAATTTTTTTAAAATTTGTAAATGTTTGCTGTGCATAATGATGGCATTCATCATAGCGAGTTGGTAAATGTACATAACACAGCTTAATTCTTTTTATGGCCCTTTCTTCTCCCCTTTCTCTTCTCTCTCTCCATCTCTTGGGCACCTTCAAAATTGCAAAAGATCTAACTCCTTGTTTCCTACTACCTATTATTTGCTCTTTAAATTATTTATACTGTGGATTTCTCACATAAGAGAAACCATATGATATTTAAGCTTGTGTGTCTGATTTACTTCACTTAATATTAAGGTCTCGAGGTTCATTAATTTTCTTACAAATTTATGCCTCTTTATAACAGAGTAGTACTCCATTGTGTATATACAGCATTTTCTTTATCCATTCATCTGTTGATGAACTTATAGGCTGCTTGCGAGATTTAGGAATCAAGAGTTGGGTTGCTATTAACATGGGCATGCATGTACCGATGTAACACAATGTCTTTAACTCTTTTGTGAAGGTCAAATAGAATTTCTATTTTTCATTTTTTGAGGAATCTCCATACTGATTTCCATAGTGGTTGTACTAGTTTACATTCCTACCAACAATGTACAAGTTTCCTTTTCCCTTGCAGCTTCACCAGCATTTATTATTTGATTTATTTTTCTACTGTTTTTTTTCTTTTGAGACAGGGTCTCACTATGTAGTTTGGGCTGACTTTGAACTCACCAAATAACCCAAATGGCCTTGAACTCATGGTGATCCTCCTGCTTCAGCCTTCTGAGTGCTGAGATTACAGGCATATGCCACCTTACTATTTGAGGCTGGCCTTGAAGTCACTATGTAGACTAGGCTGGCCTTGAACTTGGGGTAATGCTCCTGCCTCAGCCTCTCAAATGGTGGGATTACAGGTGTGTGCCACTGCACTGACCATCAATATCATAATTACAGATTTCTTTTCTAGTGTTAAAGCTGGCGCAGTGGTAACTTTTATTGGCTCTTATTGTATGTCAATATCGTTTGTCTTTTTGTGTGTGAGGGTGTGCTGGGGCTTGAACTCAGGGCCTTGTGCTTGCTAGGCAAGTGCTCTCCCATTAAGCTAAATCCCCAACCCCCTCTAGTTTGTCTTTGACCCTATTAGTGTTACTGATTTTGTTGCTATTGTCGGGGTGACAATAATTGATCCTATTAACTGGTTTTACCATATGCCAACACCTGGTTTGTTTTGGTGTCATCAACAACACTGAAGTTCACTTCTGGAGAATTGGGTGCTGGGCTAATTACACTGCACACTCCTCTCACCAAATTAACAGAGGTATTCAGATTGTGGGACAGAGGCAAAGGCCTACAGTTAGCCACACGAAGAGCACGTCACTGGAAAGAAGATGCTGACCAAAGAGCATCTCCATAATAGCAACAAAGACTTTCCACTGTAAATGACCCTCAACTCTCAGCACACACACACACACACACACACACACACACGCACAGTACAGCTAGAAACAGAAAAGTCGAGTGAGTCATTCCCTTACCTTCATTCAACTATAAACACACCATTACCCTAATGATTATCCATGTTTAAACTTAGGAGGTCATGATGCCTCAGGTGGCGGATTGCCAGTGAGAGACAGAACAGGAGGCAGCTGAAGTTAGAGGCATCTGACTGCAGCAGGAGGCACCTGGAGTTAGAGGGCAGACCCTTTAAATACTTGAAGCCTGAGTCATGGAGGATTCCTCTTCCTCCTCTTTTTTCCTTTTTCCCTTCTGCCTGTTCTTGTTGCTATCATCCCATGATTGTCGAGAAACATAGCTGCTTACTACTTATGCTTGGCAATTCTTCCCTTGTCAGGCACAAGTACTTAGACTATTTTTGTCCTGTTCAACTGTAACACATGTACACAAGACCAAACAATAGAAATAAGAGAAAATAAGGCAACAAAATGCCTCCAAAAACTCACAATTCTCTATAAGCTGATCCTGGGGGACTGATGGGGAATGAATCAAAACCAAACAGGTAAATTATACAAAATGGTAAAAGAAGAGACCAAAAAACAGACCAGTAAGATGCTTGGAGAGCTCAAAGATAATGTAACTAAACAGGTAATGGACTTAATCAAAAAATGATCAGTAAGCTTACAGAAGACACTAATAAAAAGTTAGCTGAAACAAAATGATAGCAAAGAAATCAAGTCCATGGAAAGGTATCAAACACAAATCCAGGAGATTAAAAAAAAAAACTCTATTGCGAGTATGGGCAGCAGAAGTGGCAAATGTAAGGACAGAGTGCAAGAAGATAGATGCAGGTGACCGCATGCTCAGAGATGCTTTAAAAATGACAGAATATGAAAAATGGATCCAAAAGCTGCTAGCTAGGGTAAAAGAGGACTAAGATTAATTTGAGTTAGTGAAAAATCAAAATACAACACAAATAGCATTTTATCACAGAAACAGCAGAAAGGTTTACAGATATGGGGAAAAAATTTTAACATACAGGTAATTCAGGCCTATAGAAACCCAAATAGCCACAATCTGAAAAGAATTTCTCCATAACACATAATAGGCAGCCCAGAAGTCCAACACAAGGACAGAATCCTTTTTTTTTTTTTCTCTCTCTCTTTTTTTGGCACCAGGGATCGAACTCAGGGCCTTAGTGCTTGCGAGGCAAGCATTCTAACCACTGAGCTAAATCTCCAGCCCTAAGCATACAATATTAAAAGCTCTTAGAGAAAAGCAACGAATCACTTCTAAAGGTAAACCCATTAGAATTACAGCCAACTTCTTGAAACAATCCTTTAACATCATACTCTGGAGGAAAGATAGCCTCTTAAATAAATGTTGCTGGGAGAACTGGATATACACATGCAGAAAATTGAATCCAGACCCATTATCTCTCATCATATATTAAACTAAAATTAAAATGAATTAAAGATCTAAATACTAAAACAGAAACAACCTGCTGGAAGGAAAAATAGATGAAACTCTTGAAGACATAGGCATAGGCAAGGACTTCCTGAACAGATCCCAACTGCACAAGAAATAAAATAAAGAATCAATAAATGGGATCAGGGGTTGGGAATTTAGCTCAGTGATTAGAGTGCTTGCCTAGCAAGCGCAAGGACCCGAGTTCAATCCCCGGCACCAAATAAATAAAGAAAGAAATGGGATCATATCAAATTAAAAACTTCTGCACAGCAAAAGAAATAACCAACAGAGTGAAGATACAGCCCACATAATGGGGAAAAAAATTTTTTTCCAGCTACTCCTCAGGCAGATGACTAATAAAAGAATTCAAAAATTAAACTTCTAAAATAGAATACTCAAAGAATGGGCAACTGGAGCTTGGGGATTTAGCTCAGTGGTAGAGCGCCTGAGTTCGATCCCCAGCACCCCCCCTACCCCCGTGCAAAAAGAACGGACAACTGACAGGAATAGACACTTCTCAGAAGTACAAATGGCCAATAAATACATGAAAAAAAAACGTTCAATATCTCTGGCCATGGGAGAAATACAAATTAAAGCAACATTGAGATTCCGTCTTACTCCAGAAAGAATAGCCATCATCAAGAAATAAATAACAAGCGGGGCGGGAAACCCTTCCTGGAAGGGTGGAGGGTGTGTCCCAGGACCCAGCCCGCACCTTGGGCGGGCGGGGGTGAACACCCCAAGCCGGCCCCTGGGTGCCTTCAGCGAGCGTGCCTGAGTCCTGGGGCTTCCCCGTGGGGCTGCTGTGCTCCCAGCCTGCCTCCGCGGTGCGCTGCTCGGTGCAGAGGCTGCATCTTCTCTTCCTCTGATGCCCTCTGTACTCTCCCCAGGCTGGGTTCCCTCCAGGCATGGTGAACATCTTCCCAGGATTTGGGCCCACGGAGGGAGCGGCAATTTCTTCTCACCCTCGGCAAGATCGCCTTCACCTGGTCCACAGAAGTTGGAAAGCTGGTTAAAGAAGCCGTGTCCCAATTTGAAGAGGGTGCCGCTGGAGCTGGGGGGAAGAAGCCCTGCATCGTGTGCACTGAGGCCGACTTGGATTTGGCAGTGGAGTGCGCCCATCGGGAAGTGGTTCCTCAACCAAAGCCAGTGCTGCATGGCGACCTCCCGGGTGTCCCTGGAAGAGCAGGTCTACGCCGAGTTCGTCAGGCGCAGCGTAGAGTACCCCTTCGATGTTAAGACCGAACAGGGGCCTCAGATCGATCAAAAACAGTTTGACAACATCCTTGAGCTGATTGAGAGCGGGAAGAAGGAAAGGGCCAAGCTGGAATGTGGGGGCTCAGCCATGGAAGACAGGGGGCTCTTCATCAAACTCACTGTCTTCTCAGAGGTGACTGACAACATGCAAATTGCCAGGAGGAGGTTTTTGGACCGGTACAGCCAATACTGAAATTCAAAAACATCAAAGAATTGATAAAAAGAGCAAATAACACAGACTACAGACTCACAGCAGCCATATTCACAAAGAACCTCGACAAAGCCCTGAAGTTGGCTTCGGCATTGGAATTGGGAACAGTCTGGACCAACTGCTACAATGCACTCTATGCACAGGCTCCATTTGGTGGCTTTAAAATGCCAGGAAATGGCAGAGAACTGGGTGAATATGCCCTGGCTGAATACACAGAAGTGAAAACTGTCACTATCAAGTTCGAGGACAAGAACCCCTGAAGGAGCGGGACTTCCTCCCTCAAACACAGGACAGCTCCCTTGGCAGATATAGCTTGCTGAAGGGAAAAATTACAGTACTGATCTTCCTGAGAAGTGTCCCTCTCTTCTGGTCACTTTCAATCTACTGGGGTTGAATGGTTTTTATTTTCCTCTCACACTCCTTACTGTGGATGCCCATATGTTGTGTGTGAAATTACGGGTCCACCTGGGGAGGGAGCTACTGACCATTTCGCCTTTATACCAGGTGTGAGAGACAGTGAAGACACGCAGGGCTCTGTTAACAAGAAGTGGCTTCAAGATGCTCTACTGAATCCACATTCTAGTGAGAATTTGGAAAGTGCTCCCTGCCTGATCTGCAAGCCCTGTACTTGTGGTCCGCTCACGGTCATGTGTGCACACGACAAGCCCCTCCTTGTTCAGAGGTAGGGATGGGATATTGCCAAAGGAAAAGATTAGCACTAAGTTACAAAAGAAAAAAGAGATTTTGAGGATCCGACGTGGGGAGATTTGGGGGAGCACATATCAGGCAAAGGTGCCAGAAGCCTTGGGCATGCACAGGTGTGGGTTTTGGAGGGCTGCATGTTGACACTGACCACGGGATTCACTTTGAAACCAAAGCTGCCTTTGGACTAAGACCAAACCAACATCCCAAACAGCTTACTCTAAACTGTGATAGTCCACCTTAGGCACTTAGGTGGGAGCCCTTGTTAGTATTGCTACAGCTGCTGAGGACCTACTGGTCTGGTAGCACGGCAACAAAGCAAATCCCAGGATGACTAAGTACTCCATTTGGGAAATCAGAACTGTAATTCACTTTTTCAAATTATGTATTTCACCCTATTCAACAATGGTTTACAATAAGCCTATATACTTTTCCTTTTCTCCAGTTTCATTATTGACTTTAGATTAGTAAAATGTATGCATCTAGAAAGACTGCTGTTGTAATTCAACCCCTTTTTTAGAAGTCCTATTTTGGTATTGATTTCTGATTCATTAACAAATAACTTCTGGATTACATGGAGGAACTGGATCTTCATCCAAGTGATCTGAGTATTTCACTAACAGGTTAAGAATTTTTCTTTTCCTCTTTTGTGATCCACATTATGTGCAATTCCATGTTTTAACTTGGAAAACTGAAATTATTCCCATATATCTTTAAAAATAAAACCAAACTTAAATTGTGTTATTTAGGTACTTTTGCTGTTACTAAAGTAGTACATTCTTAACTGGAAAAATGGTGCTTATGTTTGAGGATTAAGCTGGAAAGACAATAATAAAATGAAGGTCTATGTCAGAATCAATGTGTGTATAAAGAAAACTATGTATGAATTAGGGTATCATTCTTGTGAGAGATATGAAATATGCAATTCACCTTCTTTTCTCCATCAGTTAACACATATCACTTACACTACCGATGACTTGTTAAACAGAATTTGATTTCATACAGTGAATTTTTAGTATCCTGAGAAACTATAGACACTAACCTTCATTGTAGTACATTAGATGGTTCTTATTCTTCCATCGTACAATAAAGTCTTTAATATGAAATGCTACATTATTTATAATTGGTAGAGTTAATGTGTCTTTTATAGCTGTAAGTACACAGAGGTGATATATTTAATCTTCTGTAATATAATGTATTTAGAAATGAAAATCTATATAATGTTAGTTTTCACTTCTTTTAAGGTTTACCCTTATGGTATGGTTTAAAAAATGTTGGACTGGGAATTCTGCTCCTAACTGCAGATTGTGTTCAATAGTGATAAAATAAAATTGGATATTTGAGAAAAAAAAGAAATAAAATAATAAGCTGGATAAGTTAAAAAAGAAAACCAAAATTATGATATCTCATGAATATAAACCAAATATTAACATAGAGTAAATATCTACTAAATATACCAACTCTACTTCCATTAACAACAGAAAAGAATTGAACGATAATAACATATAGTCAACTAAATATCTAAAGATTAATAAAGCTTAATAGTAATACTAGTATAGATGAAAGGGGTGGGAAATAGGAAAATTAAAGAAGTAAAATTTGAAAAATAAAGAAAAGGGAGATGAGAAGTAGAAACATGAGCTAAAAGATCCTATTTAAGGGTCAAGAAAATACAATTACATTAAAGAAACTGAAAGGAAAAAGAAGAAGAAAAAAAAACTAAAGAAAAAAA
Source organism: Hystrix cristata (assembly GCA_004026905.1). Classification (NCBI taxonomy): domain Eukaryota; kingdom Metazoa; phylum Chordata; class Mammalia; order Rodentia; family Hystricidae; genus Hystrix; species Hystrix cristata. The sequence continues at coordinate 22,407 of PVJO010018989.1, read as the reverse complement.
GGAAAGAAAACCCAAACTCCAAACCCAATGAACAGAAAGAAAAATGAGTCCAGAAATATTCCTCTGTGTTTTGAATGAGTGTTTTCTTTTAGGGTCTGGAGTATTGGAATCAACCAGCTACAGGGGAGAGATAATCACTACTAAGACTTATTTTTTCCACATTCATGTGTTTTGCATGTGAATTCTGAGTCCTCTCCACCTTTTTTTGCTGAGTGGTCAGTAAATGGTATCTGCCCTATGGCTGTATCCATTCCAGCTGCTCCAAGAGTCTCTGTCCTTCTGTGTGTCCCGTGTCATGGCTTTCTCTACATAGTTTTACGGCCTGTGGGTTTGTAACATCCTTACCCACCCCGCTTCGCAGGCCCCTCTGTGGCAGCTCTCCAAGCTGAGTCATGTCCCGAATCATGTTGGCAGGTGGGGAAGGCAAAGAGACCACTGAACTGCGTGTCGGATATGGGGGGTGGGGATGCAGGCTGGGGGGCGGCAGGGTGAGATTCAAGCAGTCTGCTGCACATAATGCCAACACTTTCAGAGCTAGCCTTCTCTGAAACCCGTCACGATCAGCCTGGCTCCACAACCCAGTGAGCAGGATCCCCATGTCCTTCCCCATCTGAGCTTAAGCTTTTCAGGGAGGTCTGTGTCGAGCCTGCACCCTCTCCATGACTGTCTCTTCTGGCCGTCTCCTACCCAGTCACAATCGTAGGGTGACCCATAAAATCTGGAAGAGCAGTTGTTCTGTAACTACTCTGTTGCTCAGACTTAGACAATTAACCCCTTCCCAAAATGGCTCCTAATTCAACACTCTTAAATATAGCAAGTGCTGCAAGGGATTTCTTCTCCAACTTTAGCTTGCCATGCATAAGGTGTCACTTTTGGAGTAGAACTACACACTATTTTTGCAGTTTACAATGACTGGGATTTTCTTGGGGCCAGCACTGACTGCCTGGTCTGCTGTTTCTCCCTGGAGGTGTCCACATTTCCGAGTTTACCTTGTGTTAGCAGGAACAAATTCCCTCCCTGGAAACCATGGTTAATGTTCCAGACTGCTTCATTCTTTTCTCTGCATTGTGCGTCATTCCTCCAGCTTCTCTGTAGTTTCTAGTTTTCCTATCAGCTTCCTCCCAATTCCCAGAGATCTTTTGTTTTTCACAAGTTGTTTTCTTTTCTTTTTTTGGGGGGGGTGGTAGGCAGTGCTAGGGACTAAACTCAGGGCCTGTGCTTGCTAGGCAAGCGCTCTACCACTGAGCTAAATCCCCAACCCCACAAGTCGTTTTTTAAGTGTCTCAGTTCTAGATCCCAGAGAGGCTAGAGTTTGTTGCTGGTTTTTCCTGTGCAGGGTCTTAAGGTCTCAGAAATGACACAAACCCAGTGTCTTGTTCATGTTACACAACTGTTCTCCTACTGAGCTACATCCCTAGCCTCTCCTGGAGAATTTTTTAAAAACACAGGTATCCAAGTTTACTTTCCGTATATTTTAATTTAAATGGTGGAATCCACATCTTGCTTTAAAAGGAAAAGAAAAGCTCTTAAGTAATTCTAATTTGTGGACAGGGCATCGCTTTCCCTTTCCCCTCAGGAGAGTTACTATTCAAAGAGCAAAAGAATAGCACAGAGAAGTGGCAGTGGCCATCACGGAGTACAACTCATTTCTGTTTTAGATGGGCTATTTTGGCTTCACACCAGGTAACAAAAAAGCTGCAGTCATCAAAAAGAGACAGTAATTTCCATTTTCTGTATTTTATTGTTCTCATTTCATGACACACTATTTGAAGGCTGAGGGTCCTTTATGATTCATTTGGAAAACATAAGAAGGAAAAAAGGTTGTGGTTATTCATGGCCTAGTCCCTGAAGTCAGCATTTTCTGCAGATGCGGTTTGGAAATAATCTTTATCTTCAGCAGCTAAAATTCTATATTCTTATTCAGTGAATTTAAAAAGTTCTTCTGTATGAGCACTTCTTTATCTTCTATATCTAGAAATTCTAGATACCCTAGAGGGAGAGTAAAAATTTAAAAATTAAAGTAAACATTACATTAAGTTACGAATCATTAGCTGGGCATGGTGGCACATGCCTGTAATCAGGAGGCTGAGATGAAAGGATCACCTTGAGTTTGAGGCCAGTCTGGGCTACATAATGAGTTTGATGACACCCTGAACTATGTAGCATGACTCTGTTTCAAAAAACCAAATAAAATAAAATAAGGAAAGAACCGTTGAGAAAGTACTTTCTCCTTAGCACAGAAAGGGACCTTGGTCTGAGCTAAATTGCAAGCACAGGGGGTTATCATGGCTGGAGTTGGTCATTAGATGACCACTTTTTCTTTTCTGAAATGTCACTTGGAATGGATAATGATATGCCTGTATTTCAGTGAAATTACTCTATTTTTAGCTATTAAGTAAAAATTAAAATGTGTTAATTAACAGGAATATCACTTTGAATTGTCCTTTTATATAGCATCACAGGAAGATGACATTTACATTGGTTTCACTTACTTGGAGATTCTAACAAAAATGTTTATGTTGGTTTTCCTGGTATTACTGAGCACCTCACTTGAGGGGAAGGATAGAGACGGAGATATTTGCAGGCATTATTTGTGAAACTTCTTGAAGTGTGAATATAAAATATTTAGGAAAGGCTGGGGATTTAGCTCAGTGATTAGAGTGCTCGCCTCGCAAGCACAAGTCCCTGAGTTTGATTCCCAGCACCAATAAAACAAAATAAAATAAAATATTTAGGAAATTCTACAAGAGAAAGTGAGTCATGTCAGTTATACAAGTTGACAAATGTTCACAGCTAGGTTGTCAACATTTTGATTTTGGCAGATGCAGAAATTTTAAAAGTCAAGCACTTAAGGTTATTAGTAGAGACAAGGATGGATTTGAAATGCAGAAATGGATAAAATGCAGAACCAAGAGGGTTTAAATGCTAACTCATCTATAGTTTGTTATCTTGGGTTTCTTTTTTATTTTCTCATTGACATTAAAGATTATTTATATTTATCATGTATAATATACTATTTTAAATATGTATATATTGTGGGACAGCTCTATTGAACTACTTAACTATATTACCATCTCTAATTTCAAATAATGGCAATAATGTGCTGTGAATTCTCTTCCGATTGCCTTCTCACCCCAGTTAGTAAAGTGAGGCAAGCAATCCATAGTCCACGTGAGGCTGCTTCTCTGCCCTCCTGACTAGATGAAAGGTAAAAATCTGACCTAAGCTACATTAACTGCATTCTTTCTGCTGGAAATTTGGAATTAGGATGTAGTCTTTGGTTAGTTTGTTTTAGACACTGAAGCCATGAGTGATGAAGTCCTGGGCAGGAGGATGACGGAGATGCTGAAACCAAGATAGTCAAAAGTCAATCTTCAGAGAAAAAACAGGAGACATTATAGAGTGTAGAAGAGATGAAAATATTTTCGGTTCCTGACATAAGTTCAATGACAAGTCCTTTGTGAGGCCTGGCGGTCCTGCCAGATTTGGTTTCACAAGAGGCACCTGTATCTTTTTAATAACTCCTCTTGTGCTGGAGCTGGTTGGGGTGGGAGTCTGTTCCTTGTAAGCAACTATTCCTTATTAGGATGGGTTCTCCACTTAAAATGAGTAAAATCCTCAAAGGACATAGGTCACGGCTACTGCAGGTGTCTGACTTCTGAAAAATTCGCTTAAGTTATTGAGTTCAGCCTTCTGGTAGATGAACTGGCTGTTTAGTACAAGAGATGTGGCAAGTTTTGTGAGCAAATGGGTCATAAAGGAATGATGGTGGCATGAAATCTTTGCATCAAGAAGCACATGTTTTGCTTTATGTGTCCTAATCAAGTAAAGAAGCATAGATCCACATGGAAAAACTCATGGTTGAACTTTCTTTAACCTAATTAAATCCTAGTAATACAGGTAGACTTAAAGAAGATATGTAATTTAGTGTCCCATTCATTATAAAAGGGGTTCAAAAGATGCTGAGATGGATAAAATAATCAGCTTCATCAGGTCCATCAATTTCCTGCTGCTTCTATCTTCTGCTTTAGACCCTTGACACCAATTATGTAAATTTGGTCCCATACTGCCTGGTTGCCCTTACATTGTAATTTAAATGTAGGTGTCTGTGGTGCACTTATTATGGTCACCTTGAGCCAGAATGCCCTGCTGGACTGAGTTGCTGTGGTTTTAGGTGTAGAAGATGCACTTGAGGATTGTCAGCACAACATAAAGGAGAACAAAAGCAGAAGAGAGTTGCAGGCTGTTTCCCAGGACAAGCTCTGCTGCGGCTGGTTCTCTGGCATTCTCTCATCGAAGAGGGAGCTCGGGGCCTTGCTGTCATTGAGGATGGCCGTTGTTGCTTCAGGGGGGCTCTGGTCTTCATCTCTGCTGCAAGCATCGTATCCTGCTTCCAGTAAAGATTTCTTTAGCCATCATCCACAGAAACGGGCATGCATGGGACAGTGCTGTGGGCTCCCAGCCCTTGATGGGATCTTTTTGGGTCTCCAGTGCATAGACAGGCATTCAGCACTCTTCCTGCATTTGGCTTATGGGTGACTGTTGTAACTTGTAAATGTCCTGTATTAAGCCTGCTCTCTTGCAAACTACTGGGCCTAGAAGGTAACTAATACAGTCTCTTATGAAAACAAAAGAAATGTATTGTCTTTTTCAGAATTTAGACTTTGAACTGATTCACTGATTTTGTTCCTGCAGAATTTCCAGGCAGCTGGAGAAACAGCTGGATATGTTTCTGAACAGCAACAACAACAATAAAAACTCCTCAAGTCTGGATTACGAAAGGGGTTTTCATCAGGATTTTATAGCATTGTTTAATAAATACAAATCACGGATTACTGGCAATTGACCACTTTCCTGTCTACATCATTAATGTAGTATGAACATGGAGCCAAATACACTAAGACTTTGATTTATGGAGAGTAATCACTTCGGACTTGCTTGATTTTTAAAATTAGTACATGTTTGCAATACATGATGTTTACATTCCTGTGTAGAATTGGTACATGTACATAACACATCTTAATTCCTTTTTATTCTCTTTCCTCCCTCCCTCCCTCCTCCATCTCTTTTTTTTTTTTTTTTTTGTGGTGCTGGGGATCGAACTCAGGGGCTTGTGCTTGCAAGGCAAGCACTCTAATCACTGAGCTAAATCCCCAGCCCACTGAGCTAAATCCCCAGCCCCCTCCTCCATCTCTTGATCCCCTTCCCATTTGAGAAAGATCTATTCTCCTACTTCTTATTAGCTTTTATTTTGTTTTTTAGTTATAATTTGGGTTTCTCCTATAAGAGAAACTATGTGATATTTAGGCTTGTATGTCTGATGTATTTCGCTTAATATTACGATGCTATGGTGCATCCATTTTCCTACAAATAACTCAAGTTTATCTTTCTTTATGGCAAAGTAATACTCCATTGTGTATAAATACCACATCTTATTTATCCATTCATCTGATGATGGACATACAGACTTCTTCCAAGATACAGCAATTATAAATTGTGCTGTTGTAAACTTGAGTATGCGTGTATCATTGTAATATGATGTCTAATTATTTCAGAAAATACCTAGAAGGGGAAAAGACAGGTCAAGTGGAATTTCTAGATTCAGGTTTTGAGGAATCTCCATACCAATTTCCACAGTGGTTGTACTAGTTTGCATTCCCACCAACAATGTAGAAGAGTTCCTTTTTCCCCCCACAGCCTGGCCAGCATTTATTTTTTGATTTCTTGAGATGGCCATTCTTTCTGAGGTAAGACGGAATCTTGGTGTTGTTTTAATTTGCATTTCTATAATACCAGTGATGTGAACATATCTTCCTGTATTTATCAGCCATTCATAAGTCTTTTTCTGTGAAGTATCTATTAACTTTAATTTCCAATTTTTTGACTGGGTCTTTTTATTTTAGGGGAGTCTAATTTTTTGAGTTCTTTATACACTCTAGAAATTAGTCCTTTGTCTGAGAAATAGGTAGCAAAACTTTTTCCCATTCTATAAGGTGCTTATTCACTCTGTTCATTGTTTCTTTTGCTGTTCAGAAGCTTTTTCTTTTTTAGGGCAGTGCTAGAGATCAAATTCAGGGCCTTGCACTTGTTAGACCAGCATTCTACCACTGAGATAAATCCCCAACCCCTGTTCAAAAGCTTTAAATTTGATATGATTCTATCAGTTGATTCTTGGTACTATATCCTATACTACCAGGGTTATGTTCAGAAAATCCTTGCGTACACCTCTGTCTTCAACTGTTTTCCCTATTTTGTCTTCCAGCAGGTTAATTGTTTTAGCATCTAGTTCTATGATCCACTTTCATTTTAGATTAGTACATGGTGAGAGATATGGATCTAGATTTGGTCTTCAGCATATGGATAACCAGTCTTTCCAACACTGTTTATCAAAGATGCTATCTTTCCTCTAGTGTATGTTTTTGGTTCATTTGTTAAAGATCAAATAGTTGAATGTACTTGGTGGTTTCTGCATCCTCTATTCGGTTCCATCAATCCTCATGTCTGTATATGTGCCTGTACCATGCTATTTCCTCTCTGTAGCTTTGTAATAACTTTGGTCTGGAATTGTGATGCCTTTTGCTTTGCTCTTGTTACCTGGGATTACTTTTGTTATTTGGGTCTCTTCTGGTTCCATATTAATTTTAAGATAGTTTTCTCCAGTTCTATTGAGAATGCAGTAGTTCCAGGAAGATGACAGAGTGGTGAACAGCAGAGAAACAACCTCTCTGAGATTTGTTGTCCAGACGCTGGAATATAGCAACTTGAGGAAGAGAAGGAGGGAAGTGGGTGCCCAGGACCCAGCAGGGATCTGAAGCAAGAAGTGAAGCCCAAGGGGGAAGCAAAAAGAGAGACCTCAGTGCAGAAGAAGATGGCAGAAGGTGCTTTCTCCCAGAGCCCTGGCTCACAGCATGCGAGAGGCAGCTTGAGCCTGCAGACACATGGCAACTACTGGTGACCCCAGAGGCCTCCACAGAAAGACACACCAGTGGAATGGAGCAGTGGACACAGCAGACTGCAGTGGCTGGTGAGTTATTTGGGTTCAGACGTCCCCAGAAGAAGACGATTGGCCAGTCACCATCTTGGAAAGAGGCCAACTGAACTCAGAACTCAGAGAAGCTGCCGGTGGCTCTCTGGTTGGGGCAAGGTGGAGGTGAGTTCAAACTCAAGTCAGCAGGAAGTCAAGAAGCCAAGTCCAGGCCAGTAGGAGACACACAGAGTATCTCTAGCTGAACAAATCGGATTCTATCCTCACAACCAGAGACCAGGCTGAACTTCAGTGGAATTGGTGATGAGGCCCAACTGTTGGACCCAACCAGGATTACCCATTACCCTGCCTTAAATCTACTGCTGGGACTGATCAATACAGACCTGGGCCTGCCTAGTCTGTGTACCAGTAACAGCAGAGACATGCCTGAAAGTGGACATTTTTTTTTTCCTGTTGTTCTTGCTAGTTGTTTTTCTTTTTCCTCCCCTTTTTTTTTTGTTTTTTTTTCCCTTATTTTTATATGAATGTGAAATTTGTTTCTAGTTTTTTTGTCATTGTTTTGCTCTGCCCTTTTTATTTCTTCCATCTCTCTTTCACTCCTTTCTTCTTTACGAGTTTCTCAAAGTTTGCATAATCTTCCCCTGTCCTCCAGCCTTGCTTCTCATCTCTTCCTCTTCTGCTATTTCTCTATTTTCTTCCTCCTAATTCCTGTTGAATTTTCTCCCCTGAGGGTAAAATTACCATATTGAGGGCATACTTACTATATACAAGTTTCTGGTTTATTTTAGGTATTGTTATATAACCACAAATCTAGTTCATATGGTTAAAGGTGGCAAATTAATATTTATCACAGTTTGTCATTTTCTAGGCTGTGTCTGACGCTATTGTTATTACTGATTGTACTACTTTAGCCAAGGTGACAGAATTATTCTAATCAGTTGTTCTTCCATGTATGCCAAGACCGGGATTACCTGAGTGTCATAAACAACACTATAGGTCAGGGCCAAAGAACCGGGGGCTGGCCATATAGACAGCAACTTTTGAGCCCCAACAAATTGAAGAAGCAGGATCTTGCAACAGACTGAAAACTCCAAAACCAGCTACACCTGGAAGGTATCTCTGAGGAAGTAGTCATTTCCAAAGAGTTCTCAATATTAGCAATAAAGCTACCTATCATAAGGAACACACAAGCATCAACCCAGGAATTAAACTAAAAAAAAAAGAAAAAGAAAATGAGAAGACACGTAAGCAAGATGCAACCTCAGACTTCCAGCTTGCCAAAGACAAACCCAGGGAGCAACAAGGTGGAACAATCCAAAAGTCACCTACCCAGACTCTTGGAAGTGGTAACAGCAGAAGTAACAAAGCAGATGAATGAGGCCCTATTGAGAATACAGTAGGAATTTTGATTGGGGTTGCATTATTAAATCTCTATATTAATTTTGGAAGTATGACCATTTCAACTATATTGGTTCTGCCAATCCAAAAACAGAGGATATCTTTCATTTTCTGATGTCTTCTTCAATTTCCTTTTTCAGAATGCTGTGGTTTTCAATACAGAGGTCTTTCACTTCTTTAGTAAGGTTAATTCCTAAGTATTTAATTTTTCTTGGTGCTATTTTGAATTGAGTTCTTTTCCTAATTTCTTTCTTAGTGGATTCATTATTAGTGGACAGGAATGCCACTGATTTTTCTGTGTTAATTTTGTATCCTGCTACATTATTTAATTTGTTTATTAGTTCTAAGAGTCTTTTGGTGCACTTTTTAGGGTCCTCTATACAGAGGATCATGTCATTTGCAAACAATGGTAGTTTGACTTCTTTCTTTCCTATACATATCCTTTTTATTTTTTTTTTCTTGCCTAATTGCTGTTGCTAAGGTTTCAAGTGCTATGTTGAACAGGAGTGGTGCTAGTAGACAGCCTTGTCTTGTAGCAGATTTTAGAGGGAAAGCATTCTGATTTTCCTCATTTAATGGGATGTTGGCAGTAGGTTTGTCATAAATGGCTTGTATCAGGTTTAGAGAAGGCCCTTTTATGCCTCTTTTCTTCAATGCCTTTATTGTGAAAAGATGTTGGATTGTGTCAATGGTTTTTTCTGCGTTTACTGAGATGATTATATGATTTTTGTCCTTGCTTCAGTTTATGTGTTTATTCCATTTATTAATTTGCATGTGCTGAACCATCCTTGCATCCCTCAGATGAAGTCTACTTGGTCATGATGTATGATGCTTTTGAAGACTCATTCCCTTTGTTTGCCAGTATTTTGTTGAGGATTTTTTCATCTATATTCATTATAAGATTGGTCTATACAGTAGTTCTCTTTTTTCCCTCGGATTCTTGTCTGATTGAAGCTACCAGGGTAATGGTAACTTCTAGGATTGTCTCTGGGAGTACTCCTTTCCTTTGAATTTCATTTAAAAACTTGAGGAATATTAGTGTTAAAACTTTCCTAAAATTTTTGTAGAATTTATCAGTGAATCATCTGGACCTAAGATTTTACTAGTTAGTAAGTTTTTTATTCCTGCTTCAATTTTATTGTCTGTTATTGTATTATTCAGAGTTTTTAAAGCTTCTTGGTTCAATTTTGGCAAATCATATGTATCTAGGAATCTATCCATTTCTTCCAATTGTCCAATTTACTGGTATATGGGTTTACAAAGTAATTGTTAATATTGTTTTTTATTTTGGAAGTGTCTGCTGTGATTTCACTTTTCTCATTTCTTTTTTTTTTTTTTTTTTTTTTTTTTTTTTTTTTTTTTTTTTTTTTTTTTTTTTTTTTTTTTTTTTTTTTTTTTTTTTTTTTTTTTTTTTTTTTTTTTTTTTTTTTTTTTTTTTTTTTTTTTTTTT
>PVJO010018989.1:0-12474 GCA_004026905.1 Hystrix cristata | reverse complement strand
CCAGCTGAATTTTCTTGTTTTTCTAGGACCTTGAGGTGTATTGTTAGGTTTTTGGGGTCAGTCTTTTTTTTGTTTGTTTGTTTTGTTTTTTCCTGATGTGGGCATTCACAGCCATAAACTCCTCTCTTAAAACTGCTTCCATTGCATCCCATAAGTTCTGGTATGCTATACTGGCATTATTGTTTCATTCTAGTGTGTGTGTGTGTGTGTGTGTGCCAGGAATAAAACTCAGGGCCTTGTGCTTGCTAGGCAAGCTCTCTAACCACTGAGCTAAATTCCCAGCCCTATTGTTTAATTCTAGAAACTGTCTTGTTTCTTCCTTCATTTATTCTGCAATCCATTTTTTTTCTTTTTAGGTTTTTTTGAGACAGGGTCTCACTCCAATTTAAGCTGGCCTTGAACTCACTATGTAGCCCAGGCTGGCCTTGAACTTGCAGTGATCCCCCTTCCTCAGTCTCCCGAGTGCTGGGATTAGAGACATGCACCACCACGCCTGGCTCATTGTTTATTTAAGAGTACATTGTTTAGTTTTTATACATTTGCGTAAATTTGGTGTTTTCTTTTGTAATTGATTTCTCATTTCTTTGCACTATGATTTGATAACATACATGGTGTAACTTCAATATTTTTACATTTTAGTACTTTGTTGGCTAGTATGTGGTCTATTTTGGAGAAAGTTTCATGTGCTACTGAGAAGAATGTATATTCTGTTGTTGGATGAAACATTCTGTAGTTATCTATTAAGTCCATTTGTTCAAAGATTTTGTTCAGCCTTGATATTTCTATGTTCATTTTTTTTTTAATTTTGTCTAGTTGACCTGCCTATTTGTGATAGTGGGTTATTGAGGTCCCCTGCTAATTGTGTTTATGCTTATCTAGTCTTATATGTCCAATAATACTCATTTTATGAAGTTGGATGTACCATTGTTTGGGAAATATATATTAATAATTGTTATCTCTTTCTGTTGGATTGTTCTCTTAACCATTATGTAGTGACTTTCTTTGCCCTTTTAATCAGTTTTGGCTTGAAGTTCACGTTGTCTAAATATAAGATAGCTACACTTTCCATTTTTGTGGGTTCCTATTATATGGAGTACTGTTTTCTATCCTTTGATTTTTAGTCTGAGTTTCTTTTTGGGTTAAATGTATTTGTTGTATACAGTGTAGCATTGAATTTTTTTCTTGATCCATTGTACCAATCTGTGTTTCTTGATTGGGGAATTGAGACCACTTATATTGAGAGTCATTACTGATAGGTATTTACTTATTCCTGTCACTGTCTTATTTTCCTGTTGCTGATTCCCTATCTATTATTTTCTACTTAACTGCTCATCCTATGTGGTGTATTCATTCTATTGGACATTGCGTCATTGTTGCTAGTTTCATTTTCTCTTTCTAGGGTACCACTGAGAATTTTGTGGCATGCTGACTTAGTGGTCACAAATTTCTTTAAGTGCTCTTTATCATGAAAATATATTATTTCTCTATCAATTTTGAAAACTGGCTTTGCAGGATATAACAACCTGGAATGGAAATTGTTTTCTTTTAGGATTTGAAATACTTCATTGCAAGCTGTCCTGACCTTTACAATTTCTTTTAGGATGTCTACTGTACTTCTAATAGGTTTTCCTTTGTAAGTAACCTATTGCTTTTCTGTAAAAGCTTTTACGATTCTTTTCTGTGTTGGACTTCTGGTATTTGGAATATGATGTGTTGTGGAGAAGTTCTTTTGTGAATGTGGCTCTTTGGGGTGCTAGATGCATCTCTTATCTGTATGCTATATTCCTTCCATTATTTGGAAAGTTTTCTGCTATTATTTCAGTAAACAGTTTTCTAAAAAAAAAATGCCATTGGTGCTTTTTTGTGATTTTTTTTTTGCTAATTGCAATTAATCTTATCTTAGTTTTCTCTGAGTCATGTAAGAGCTGTTGGATCCATTTTTCATGTCCTCTTCTTGTTTTTAATGTATCTTTCACTAATAGTCACAGATAAAAGCCCTGTGTCTAGTTCTGACACACTGTCCTCTCATTGCTCACGTCTATTGCCCATATTTGAATAGAATTTTTCATCTGAATTTCAGTTTGGAACCTTTTTATGGATTCTAATTCTTTTTTTTTTTTTTTTTTTGTGCCAGGGATCAAACTCAGGGCCTTGTGCTTGCAAGGCAAGCACTCTAACCACTGAGCTAAATCCCCAGCCCCGTGGATTCTAATTCTTGTCATTCATGTTTTGCATCTTTTTTTTTCTCTCAGATAGTTTCTTATTAGTGTCTTCTGTAGACTGGCTGATTGTTTTATTTCGCCTATTATCTTATTACTTATAGCTTTTGTGAGCTTGCCAAATGCCATATTGTTCTGTTTTGTTACCTCCCTGTAACATATTGAATAATTTGAGTGTGTAGGTTTTGGTTTCCTCCTCTTTGCTGCCCCATGGGATCAGTTTTGGGGTAGTACAAATTTTTGGAGACATTTTGTTACCTTTTTTTCTCATGTTTTTATTTTTTATTTGTTTGTTTGTGTTGAGGCTTGAGGGTTTATATAGTTGAAAGTTTCTTCCTAGTATAAAGACCTCTTTTCGTGGTATCTTCTGGGTGTTGCTAACTATCGGCCTTTGCCTCTGTCCCAGGATACAAATACCTCCATTTACTTAGGATGGAAGGTTGCCGCATGTTTGGCCCAGTTACCAGCTTTCCAGGAATGGGTCAGAGTTTTGTTAGCGACCCAAAGACAATTCAGATATTGGCATCCCAAGGAAACTAACAAATAGCAATAGCTATGTTATCTTGGTGCTGGGTAAAGACTGCTCAAGGTGGCCAAAGAGATGGGTTGGGGAGAATCTGTAGGCCCACAAAGCCCAGCTTCCTGGATAAGAAGGATAAGAAAGTCTAAGAGGGAGTCAAAAAGAACACTGGGATATCTATTAGGGAGTCAGGTAGTTCTGTTGGCAGTTTTTTTGGTCTTAAAAACATTGAATCACAGAAAGCATCATTTAACTTCTGAGTATTCTCTCAATGAAGGAATGGTGGTCCCTAAGACTGCTTTAGGGGCTCAAGGTGTGGTTCAGTGCTGGACTGTTTACCTAGCATCTGCTGCCTCTAGGTTTAATCCCCATCATAAAAATAAAGTTTCATTCAACTCTACCACCGTCTCTGAGTGATGGTCAAAAGCAGAACTACAATTCAGACAGAACTTCTATTTTATTTTTTTTGTTTGTTTGTTTTTCTGTTTTCTTGTTTGTTTTTTTAAACTCCTGGCAATGAAAAGAATTGGGCTTGTCAGGCATGCTGGTGCATTCCTATAACCCAGATATCGCCAGCCTCCAGCACTCTTGGAGGCTGAGGCAGAAGGAGTGCAAATTCCAGCATAGCTTGGGCAATTTAGCAATTTAGCAAGACTCTGTTTCAAAATAACAAATAAAAAAGGGGTTGTGGATGTAGCTCCTTGTGAGGGTCTTGGGTCCATTCCCAGTACCACCAAAACAAAAACAATACAAATGTAAGAACTGAGTTTATTCAACACAGACATAAAATTTTACTTTGAAAAATCAAATTACCAGACTGGAGAAATATGGTGTTTGGAATCAGAATTGTACTAGTTGCAGAGAAAATAATCTTATGTGAGAGTTGTATACTGGTCAGAATCCCTATCTTGGCTTTTGAATTTCCTTACTTATCACTGGTCACGACAACTTCTTGTAGAAAATATTCCATATCCACAGTTTTAACCTGTTGTCTAAATTATGTAGGTAGCTCAGCTGAGCACATGGGAATCAAAGACTAAATGAATACACATTAGGGATTTAATAAATATTTGCTGAATGAATAGGGTGCTCAGCATGTATTAAAATATTATGATAATGACTATGGTTAGGATGAAAAAAGAAAAGGTAAGGAAAATGGTGAAGAAATTCAAGAAACAACTCTTGATCTAAGGCAGCTGGCTTGCCTCAAATCAGAATCTGTTTCCTCAGTTTGTTTATCCTTTCAAAAAAAGTTTTTTTAGTACCTATGAGTGTATCCAGGACCTCTTACATGGTAGGCAAGAGCTCTTCCACTGAGCTACATCCCCAACCCTTTAAGATCTCATTTTGAAATACAGTCTCACCAAGTTGCCCAAGCTGGCTTTGAACTGTGGTACTCCTGACTCAGTCTCCTGAGTAGCCGGAATTACAGGTGTGGACCTCCAGGCAAATTCTAACTTGTTCTTAGTACTTTATAGTTTACAAAGGCTTTTCAAACTCTGTCTTCTTCCTGTGTATATAAATGTGTACACAACTAGTTTCATCATATTATTCTTTTTGTATCTTTTCAGTTATTAAGCCTCGAGTTGCCCTTGTACTGCACTGTTTATTTTTTAGTCAAAGTTAGAAAAGGGCATAAGAGTTAAATCATCATATAACTACTTTTCTTTCTTTTTTATATTTTTCTCTGTGCGTGTGTGTGTGAGTGTGTCTGTGTGTGTGCGCGTGCGCGCATGTGTGTGTGTCATACTGGGAACTGAACCTAGAGCCTTCACACTGAACTACATCCCTGGCTCTTTATCTTTTTTCTTTTCTTGACAATGTCTTGCTACATTGTCCAGGCTGGATTCAAACTTGTGATGTTCCTGCCTCAGCCTCCCACAGTGTGCCGGGATATAGGTGTGAGACATGATGCCCTGCCATACAGCAACATTTCAGATGGACTGCATATATGACAGACATCTCATAAAATTAATGGCACTGGAGAAACCCTCTCACCTAGTGACACAGCAGCTGTTGTAACACAATGTATTATTCTCCTGCTTGTGGTGATGCTGGAGTAAACAAGCCTGTGTGGCCAGTTGTATAAAAGTATAGCATAGAAAACTGTGCCCATAATACTTCATAATGGCAATACACAACTATATTCCTGGTTATTGTATTTACTATATTATACTTTGAGGGGGTGCTGGGGATCAAACTCAGGGCCTTGTGCCTGCTAGGCAAGTGCTGTACCACTGAGCTAAATCCCCAACCCCACTTTATCGTTTTAGAGTGTATTTCTATATATTAGAAAGAATTGACTGTAGAGTAGTCTTAGGCAAGTCCTTCAGGAGGCATCCAGAAGAATGCGTCATCACTGGAGGAGGTGACAGCTCCATGCATGTCACTGTCCCAAAGACCTTCCAGTGAGATAGGATGAGAAATAGAAGACAGATTGATAGTGACATACTTGGCCTGTGAAGGGCTAGACTACTGTGTGTGTGTGTGTGTGTGTGTGTGTGTGTGTGTGGCTTAGGTTTTTAACAAAAATGTCTAAAGAATTTAACATTATTTGTAAGAAGAGACAAGTTTACAGAATAAGGATACATATTTTGAGAAGGGTCACACTGTGTTGCTCAGGATAGCCTCAAACTTCTGGATTTAAGCAACCCACCTGCCTCAGCTTCCCAAGTAGCTGGAACTATAGGCACTTGTCATTGTGCTTGGCCAGACATTATTTTTTACAGCTGTACGATATGTTTCAATTTTTTAAAAATTTATTACCAAGGATATGTATTGGTACCTTGTAGATAAACATAGTGATCACATTCACCATAGCTAGTTTGTACTGTACATGATCTATCTTGGTTTCTACCCCCTTCCTCACCCCTTCCTTCCACTCCCTTCCCTTATTTACAATAGCTTTATTTACATTTTTCCTTTTTTTCTTTTTCTTTTCTCTTTCCCTTCCTTCTTTTCCCCCCTTCCCTCTCTAGTTCTAGTCTCATCTGAACATTGTCTTTCTTTTTCGCAATATCTATTATACCTTTTTCTCCTTATCTACTCTTATGGTTTCTCATATCAGAGAAACAATTTGATATGTAGTCATGTGTGTCTAATTTATTTCACTTAAGTGTGTGCTCTCAAGTTTCATCCATTTACCTATAAATGTTTCAAATTTATCCTTTTTTATGTCAATTTTAAACTAAGTACCTGTATTATTACAGGAGTCAAAGGTTTTAAAATTTAAAATTTTATTAGGTAAAAAAGTTACAGTAAAGTAAGGTCAATCTATTATTGAGAAAAAAAATATGAATCTGGTAAAGCCCAAATATACAGCAGTTAGAAAGTCTCCAGCAGTGGACAGCAATGTCCTGGGCCTTCAGGTTCACTCCACTCACTCTCCACTCACCCATGGCAACTCTAGGCCTACAGGCTGCAGTCACAGTAAGTATTTTACAGGTGTACTTTCTATTTTAAAAAATCCCTTATAGTGTATTTTTACTGTACCTTTTGTATTATAGATATGTCTAGATACACAAACATCATGCTATACAAGTGTGTAGTCTAGCACCCCCAGGTTAAAGCACACTGCCTGGTGGGTAGTATGATGCCCAACGAGGTTTCTGTAAGTGCCCTCTCCAATAGTCATACAAAAGTAATCATTTCCCAGTGACCTATTTCTCAGAATGCATTCCCATCATTAAGTGGCACACGACTGTAGTTCTGAAGTAGGAGATTAGGGTTGGAGTAAACCAGACAATGGATGGGGCAGAATGTATCAAATGTCATAAAAACTCATGGCTACCAGGTTGAGTGACATGTTTTCCAAAAAAGAGAAGAAGTGCAAAAAACACAGGACCCAAAATGATTCCAGGTTTACAGCTCTCAAGCTCGGCACTTGGATCAATCAGAAAACAATATTCTCAATTCTTCATTTGAATCTAGTGCTGTTTGCAGGATCAATCAGAAGATGCTATTCTCAATGCTTCATTTACATGCGGGCACAACCATACAAAAGATACTGCTTCTGATTTTCCATTTACATTTGGCAAGAGGCCAAGTGAATTTTTCCGTAGCATAGTTTATACTTGGTGTGAGGTTATGTGAGTTTTTGATAGAACAGTTGTCCCAGTGCCTTATTTACATGAGGTAGAGGCCAGCTCAGGTATTTTGGACGCTAGAGACTCTTTCCCTTTATGCCAGGGTCACTGGGAGCCTTTTTACCTGCCCGCTCTTGCCTTGTAGAGTATATTTCTTTTCTGCCCTCTCACTGCCTTTTTGAGGTGTTTTGTCTACTTCTTTGTTTAGAACACCAAGGACCTGGAAAGAAGCACCCAGGAGCCACCATCCACCATCCAGTAAAAGTTATACAAGGCTTATTACAACAAATATTGATTCTCTAGGCCTCAACTCTTGCCCCTTATTCCTGCCTCTTGCAAAAACTTTCAGCTACTTTAGCTGTTTCTTTGGTATTTCTCTCAGTATCTCTATATAACTTGCTTATATAGCTATTTCTTTTTTTCTTTTTTTTTTTTTTTTTTGGTGCTGGGGATTGAACTCAGAGCCTTGTGGTTGCAAGGCAAGCACTCTAACCACCAAGCTAAATCCCCAGCCCATATATAGCTATTTCTTAATTTTTAAAAATTTAGGTGTCACCCATGAAAGATATATTATTTCTTTTAAATTATCTCAATGCCCAGTCTACTTCATCATACATGTATACACTTTACTATCCATTTCCTGATATAGTTATTATGATGTTGGTTAAATCAATAATATGTATTTTATTATGACAGTGTAAATACATATATACTACCAGTATGACTACTTTTCCTTTCTTTTTTTTTTTTTTTTTTTTTTTTTTTTTTTTTTTTTTTTTTTTTTTTTTTTTTTTTTTTTTTTTTTTTTTTTTTTTTTTTTTTTTTTTTTTTTTTTTTTTTGGTGCTGGGGCTCGAACTCGGGTCCTTGTGGTTGCAAGGCAAGCACTTTAACCGCTGAGCTAAATCCCCAGCCCCTACTTTTCCTTTCTTATACAACATTTTTTGTTTTTCCTGGTGCTAGTAAACACTTTTATTTTTAATTTACTCTATTTTATTACGTTATCAGTAACTCATAATTTTCCCTGGAATGCATTTCTTCTCAGTACAACAATACTTATCATGTCATCTATCCATTTCATGTTCTTGGAAACACCTGAGAGCCATCTGATTTTCTCCATGCTGCCCTTGGCTCTTCTTCACACCCACCACACAGCTATTATACTGGGATCAAATTTGATAACTTGATTATTCTGAGGATTTACATTACTTTTTTCTGTGTTAGGGCCATTTCTAGGATCTTTTGTGTATTAATCAACTTTTATTCTTTTTTTTTTTTTTTTTGGTAATGACTCCAAAATATCAATGGCTTACAAAAAAAAAATTTATTTCTCACTTTCATTAGACATCCATTTTGGGTTGGCTGCAGCTCAACTTCATGTTGGCTCCTTCCCAGGAGCAATCTTCATCTGGCTACACCAGCCTTTTGGTTAAGAAAAGAACAATATATCCACCATTTCCATTTCTGTTCCAATGTTCAGTGCAAATCAGTGGCCAAACTTGATGTCAGCAGGATAGAGAGTAAACTTGTAGTCCTAAGGGAGAGGGGCATTGAATATTTGAAGATATACTACAATCTAACATGTATTTCTTTTCTTTTCTTTTGTTTCTTTTTGTTTTGTTTTGTTTTGTTCTGTTTTGTTTTGAGACAGGGTCTCATTTTGTAGTTCAGGCTGGCCTTGAGCTCACTGTGTCGTCCAGGCTGGCCTCAAACTCATGGTGATCTTCCTGCCTCAGCCTCCTGAGTGCTGGGATTACAGGCATGCTCCACCATGCCCTGCTCTACCATATATTTCTATTCTTTGTTTGTTATGACATTTTTGGAGGATCCCATCCCTTGGCTGCTTCCCAATAAAGTGTGCATAAGAGCTAAATTTATTGAAATCTTATAAGTCCAAAAATGTCTTTTTACCCAATAGTAGTGCATTTGGGAATAGAATTTGAGATTAGAAATCATTTTCCTTAGAATCTATGATACTGCTCTCTCTCTTCTTTTCAATGTTGCTATTGAGAACTTCCATGTCATTCTAATGCATGTTTGTAACTTTTTTTTTCCTTTTTAGAAAGAAAGTTTCTTTTTTGTCCCTGTGTTCTGAAATTTTACAGTGTTATGTTGAAGTAATGTCTTAGTTACTTTTCTCTTGTTGCTGAGACAAAATACACGACACCCAAAGTTAAGGGAGGAAAGGTTTATTTGGCTCACAGTTTGTAGCGGTTTCAGTCCACAATCAGATGGATCTAAGGCAGGGTGGCATGGAAGACAGGGAGAAGGCAGTGAGGTACACAAGGGGTACAAGCAAAGGGGTAGGCAAACCTTTTTCTGTCCCTTATATTTTATCCAGGTTACCTGGCTTTAGAGTGGGTAGCACTCCCACCCTTAATCCTAATACCCTTAATACTAGCATCACATCCTTGATCCCAGCAGAACTATGCCATACCAACAGTGGACTAATTTAGTAACCACACACTCTAGATCTGGCCCCACCTGTGACCACATGAGGCTTTGGGGGGACATCTATACACAAACTGTAACAAGTGCAGATTTGTTTTTACCCATTGCGCTGAACATTTAGGAGACCCTGTAAATTTGGAAATTCATATTGTTCACTGTCGGAAATTTTCTTGAATTGTTCTTTAATAATTTCCTCCCTAGAGGTGAACATGGTAGTGCACAACTAAAATCTCAGCTGTTTGGGAGTTGTAGGTAGGAGGACCTTAAATTCAAGGCCAGTTTGGCCAATATAGTAAGACTCCAATCTCAAAAGAAAAGAAACACAATCAAGAGAGTTAAAAAACACCCTGCAGAATGGAAGAAAATATTTGCAAATTATATGTGTGACAAGGGATATTATATGGGCTATTGTATTTAAGGAACTCAAATACCCAATAGCAAAAAAGTTAAAATAAAACAATCCAATTTAAAATGGGTACTAGACTCAAATAAATATTTCTCAAAAGAAATGAAAATTTACCAATGGAGCCAGGCACAGTGGTGAGCACCTGTAATCCCAGAATTTGAGAGGTTGAGCGGAAGAATTACTGGATTCCAGGAGTCTCCTTGCACACTGTTGGTGGGAATGTAAATTAGTACAGACATTATGGAAAACAGTGTGGAAGCTCCTCAAAAAATAAACAATAGAACTACTGGGCTGGGGGTGGGGCTCTGTGGTAGAGCACTTTCCTAGCATGTGGAAGGTGCTATGTTCAATCCCCAGGACTACAAAAAAAGGCTAATAAATAAAATTTAAATAAAGTAAACATAGAACTACTGTATGATCCAGAACCCCCACTACTGGGTATATAGCCAAAGGAAATGAATCATATATCAGAGAGACACTGCATCTCCCAGAACTGGTTATCTACATACTTGGAGTTCTTCACACATCAGTGAATGATATTAGGGGGAATTCTCAGAATGTTGTCAGTCCCTCATTTCTTTTGAGACATGTGTATTTTTGTGCCTTACCCAAAAAAATCCTTGCCCATTATGATGTCCTGAAGCATTTCTCCTATGTTTTCTCATAGTAGTTTCATAGTTTCAAGTCTTACATTTAGGTCTGTTGTCCATTTTGAGTCGATTTTGTAGCTGCTAAACATTAGCCATCCTTGAGCAAAGAAATCCCACTCATCAGGACCATGGGTAAAAAAAAATCCCAGAGATGTGAAGTAAAGACAAAAGAACTGGTGGTATGCACCTAATCCGTTCAAATATAAAAGTAAGATTAAACAACCAAAGGAATTATGTTTGCCAAAAGCTGTAAAGTTTGTAAACCTTGACAAAAGAGAAATATGAGTCACAAAGATTGGGAGTAGAAGTATGAAGGGTAGATGACATATAAGAATATTAATATACTATTTAGTATAGCAAGTTGTCAATTGACACTATAAATCAAGAAATATGTGCTGTTCTGATTTCCTCATGTTCTTTAGGCTATTTCTTATATCTTTGCTGTCTTCTCCCTTTATGTATTTTTTTAAATGTGCACTGAATATTAATCTGCATAAATTAAAAAATAAATGTGGTTGAAGTGAATTTGCAGGTTGTATGGGATGGTAATTTCTATGAGGATTAGCAATATGTTTCATTCATCTTTGAATACTCTCAGCAGTTGGCATAGGGACCTGAACATAGTAGACCATCAATTAAATTTTTGAATAAATGAATTAATTTCCTTTATTTTGTACACATTTTATTGCTAGAATAATGGCTGAAGACTAGCTGGAAATATAAGGAAAATGAACTGTAATTGGAGAATATAATAAAGCTTGCCATCCAAATCTGAGACACCTACTATGAATGCTTCTGACGCCTCATTAGAGACATTCTATTGTTTTCAGAAGTCATTTCCCCCAGTAAATAATTTCTTCATACTCTAATTCTTTACGTGGTGTATTAGTCAGTATTCTCTAGAGAAATAGATACAATAGTAGATATATGAATATTTAAGAGCTTACAGTTTGGCTTCCTCCGGCTTCTTACAAGTCAGGCGTGGTAGCGGGCAGAGGGTCCTTCTGCAAGCTGGAGATCCGGAGGGCCCAGCCGAAGGTCTGGAGGTCAGAAGGATCCAGGCAAAGGCCTGGAGGCCCAAAGGATCCAGGCGAAGGTCTGGAGGCCCGAAGGATCCAGGTGAAGGCCTGGAGGCCCGAAGGATCCAGGCGGAGGTCTAGAGGCCCAAAGGATCCAGGCGAAGGTCTGGAGGCCTGAAGGATCCAGGCAAAGGTCTGAAGGGTCCAGGTGAAGGTCTAGAGGTCTGAAATATCCAGGTGAAGGTCTGGAGCTCCTCCAAAAGAAGCAAAACCGATCCCAAAGAAACCAGCCGGGCTAGATTCCTCTTCATTCCCCTTTTATACCATCTAGAGAATGGGCTGGCCTAGAGTGGATCTTCTACACTCTGGGGTGTAGAATTGCTAAACCAATTTAGTTAAGCTCCTCTTACAAGTTGACACACTCAATCAACCATCACAATCCACCCCTTGTCAACTTGACAACCAGACACATTTCTTTAAACCAGTCTCCAGGTACAAAACAAGCTCATGATTACGCCTAACATGTTATTAACTATCCTGTGTACAAATGGGACCGCACTGATTCCTTTCCCAGTGTTATTAGTGACCTTTAGAGTCAATGATTCACAAGAGAGCTGCTTCAATACAGGACACTCACAGGTTACAACCCATGAGCCAGATGCAGTAAGAGTGCCAAACCGCTATCTATATTATATTACACTAGAATCATGTAGGAAAGACTAGTACAACTACAGTCCCCGTTTCTGTAGCTGATCACGAGGTCCTAGCTGGTATTTAGAGCTACCTTCTTCTACTACCCATTCTGTATTCCCTTGGCCTTCAGTGAGCACCTCAGCAGGTCTTGGTTCCTTCCCTGGTGGAGTGACCCATACCTTCATTCCTGAAGGTTCTGGAACACTTGTCACTCTGCCTGGGTTAGGTTGTTGTAGTTTTCCATTGACTTTAATGACGGGGCATGGTAATACAAGGAGACGCCCTACAGGATCTCCTGCACTCCAAGTATATTCTTCCTTTCCTCCATTGTGGAGTAGAAGTCCAATTTCCCCTTGATAGTCTGGGTCAATCACCCCTGACAACACTGTGACTCCCTTTTCAGCTTGTTTCCTCAGAGGCATGAGGAGACCAA